>UESW01002296.1:184318-247021 GCA_900491605.1 Calamus simplicifolius
AGCTGGGGTACTGCATGCATGTCAGAACTCAAAACTTACATTAACCTTTTTAATTGGATATTAGGCATATATGGTGATGACGCCAAGTCACCTTCCTCAAACGCCGGGGAAGACAGACGTCCTTCCTCGGAGACCTGCAAGAAAAGTCCCCGAGACCGGCGGTACCGGTAGGGACCTCCGACGATCAAGTCAGTCACTTGGGCTCAGACAAAGAACCGCTCAGCGGAAAAGAGCTAAAGCGGTTAGGGTTTTGCTGGAAGGAAGAAAGCTCAGAAAAATCAGAGTTCAGATCCCTACTTACAACGCGTGCATGTGCTTTTATACCTGTCCGAATATCCTATCTTACTGTTTCGGAAGATCACCGTCGTACCATCGCTGCGAGTGCCGAAGACATTCCATACTACCTGCCGACGTGATATCATACGTGTCCAACAGTTGCGAAGGCATTCAGTGCGCGCCGTCGACTGATATGACCGAGCACAGTCGCAAGTGGTAGCGAATCGTACACCGTAGTGAGGCATGGCCATGCAAAGGGACATGCAATGCGCCATACGCCGTTATGAGGTATGGCCCTCCGTAACGGGGTGCACTCACGGACGTACTGAGGATCACGTGGGTGCGCCGTGTGGCCTGGAGTCGTCATTCCTCTCAACGATTGAACCGCACGCCAATCGCTGACGACCCCACCCTGAGACCGGAAGGGGTCCCGGGGTGGGGAGACGCCGGTGCACCCCGAGACCGGTGGGGGGTCTCGGGGTCAAGAGATAATGACCCCACCCCGAGACCGGAAGGGGTCCCGGGGGTGGGGAGATGCCGGTGCACCCCGAGACCGGTGGGGGTCTCGGGGTCAAGAGATGATGACCCCACCCCGAGACCGGAAGGGGTCCCGGGGGTGGGGAAATGCCGGTGCACCCCGAGACCGGTGGGGGGTCTCGGGTCAAGAGATGATGACCCCACCCGAGACCGGAAGGGGTCCCGGGGGTGGGGAAATGCCGGTGCACCCCGAGACCGGTGGGGGGTCTCGGGGTCAAGAGATGATGACCCCACCCCGAGACCGGAAGGGGTCCCGGGGGTGGGAAAATGCCGGTGCACCCCGAGACCGGTGGGGGGTCTCGGGGTCAAGAGATGATGACCCCACCCCGAGACCGGAAGGGGTCCCGGGGGTGGGAAATGCCGGTGCACCCCGAGACCGGTGGGGGGTCTCGGGGTCAAGAGATGATGACCCCACCCCGAGACCGGAAGGGGTCCCGGGGGTGGGGAAATGCCGGTGCACCCCGAGACCGGTGGGGGTCTCGGGGTCAAGAGATGATGACCCCACCCCGAGACCGGAAGGGGTCCCGGGGTGGGGAAATGCCGGTGCACCCCGAGACCGGTGGGGGTCTCGGGTCATTAGCCGCCGTTACCTTTATCCTGACGACGCGGGATCAGTCATATCAGATGCCCCTCACCCCTGGGGCGAAGCGGGTCCCACCGTTGAGGCGCAAGGGGTGTTCTCCACGTGGCTGATCCCCGTCCTCATCTTATATGTGGACGACCTGGGGATGTAAGAGGGTGGCCCTCCGTACACTGTGCCCGCCTCGATCGACCTCGAGAGAGAGAACTGGCTCTTCGAAGTTTACGCGAAAAGCCGCTTCATCATTACCTCTCATTACGGCAACGTCAGCGGGGTCCCACCATTGGCCGGAGGCGTGCCGCACCACGCGCTGGGTGTCCTTCGAGGCGAGCCAGCCTATGGCAAGGGGCCATGTGGCTGACGAGACGAGGCGATGATTTGAAAACCTGATAAAGCCAAGCTAGGAGTTGAATTGACGCCATACCGCTTCTCTTGTCATCGTCTCCCTCTGTGCTCACGTTCCGATCTCCCCTGCAACCTGCGGGCCTGCGTTTGGCTTCCTTTCTTCCAGGTCAGCTCTTCTCCCATCTTAGACTTCTGTCCCTTTGCTCATGAGTTCTCCTTCCTGGACCTCGGAGGACGGTTCTGAGGATCGTCCTCCTTCCGAGAGGTACCGTACCTCTCCCTCCTCCCTCCCCTTCGATTGAGTGGTCCTCTGATTCAGAGGACCGCGTCCCCCTGGCCCGGCGACGGGTCGCCGGTGGAGCCCCATCGAGGGGCCGCCGGTCGGAGGCCGGCGCCTCCTCGACGGCGGAGGGGTCCCCAGAGGGGACGGCCTCCACGATGACGCGGCTGGATTTGGAAAAAATCCGGGCCCGTTATCAGGTCCCCCGGGACGTTGAGCTTTTCTTGCCAACTCCCGACGATAGGGTCATCTCCTCCCGACCCGGTCGGGTGGCCCTCTATGAGATCTGCCTAAAGGCAGGTCTCCGCCCACCTTTTCCGCCCTTTTTCGTCAATCTTCTCAACTACTATTCCTTGACCCCCTCCCAATTAGTTCCAACTCCTATCGCGTCATCAGTGCCTTCGTCATCCTTTGCTATCGCCTAAGCATTACCCCCCGAATCAGCCTTTTTCGATCTTTCTACACCCTTCGGGCTCAAAAGGGTTGGTGGCTATTCCTGCCCCGACCCAATCGGGTCCTAAAACTCCTCCTTCCTTCTTCAATTAAGGGATGGAAATCCCGTTTCTTTTTTGCAAATATCGACCAAGTCAGGCCTCAGTGGGGAGATCCCGACCTCCGGGGGAACGCCGTCGCCATCCATCCTGGGGACCGGGAGGCGCTGGGGCTATTGTTGGCCGCCGAGATCCCCCGATACACCCTGCTGCTGTCGGAGGATAACCTTGAGTCGGCGGGTCTCATCGCCCACCGGGGTAAGTCCTCTCCACCCTTAGCCAAAAATTTTGCTTCTCCCCCCTTCTCTCTTCTTCTTTTTTTTTTTTTTAAATTTAACTGATGCCAGCAACCGGCGGCAAAACTCCTGAGGGCTGCCTCTAAGAAGAGGGCCCGGGAAGGACCATCTGGGGTCAGCAGGCTCCAGCCCCGAAGCGTCCGATGGCTCGGGCCTCCCCACCGGCTCAAGTCTCCCCACCCCGGCTCCGCAAGATGTCCCGGCTGTTCCAGAGGTTGATCTCACGGCCGACACTCCGCCAGGGATGGGGACAACCGCGGGAGTCCCCGTTGAGGAGCCAGCCGCGGAGGGGCCCATATTGACCGAAGAGCCCCGGCTCCTGGGGACCGACCCCGCCGGATGCCACCAGGGATTGGGGTGAGGGACCATCTGGTCCCGCGAGTCCACCCCCCGAGGGTCGCCAGGAGTGGCCCACGCAGCGAACCGGGGACAGCTGAAACGACGGAGCGGGGTGGGGGCGAGCCCGGGCCACCCCGAGACTCCTTGAACGACGGTCGCTGGGCTGAGCGAGTCCTGGGCCCGGTCTTTGTTCCTGAGATCCTGGAGGACCTCAGCCACCAAAAAGCGAGCGCGTTCTTCCAGGACTCCTATGCTGCTGTCGTCAGGGTAAGCGATCTTTTGCCCTTTACCTTTTATCCTTTTCCTTCAGCTGACCTGGAGCTTACGCGTGCAGATTGCACACTCCCTAAGGGCCGCCAGGGAGGCAATGCGCGATGGGAAGGTCCTCCTGCGGGAGACGCAGAAGGAGGTTGAGGACGCTCAGCGCCGCGCGGAGGCGGCCGAGAAGGCGCTGGAGTCGGCCAGAAGCGCCTGGGCAAGCGAAGTAAAGGCCGCCGAGAACCGGGCGAGATTGACGCCAACCGTGCGCGCGTGGCGCTCCTCCAAATGACGGAGGCTGAGAATGCTGTAATGGCCAGGGACATACACATCTCTGAGCTAACTTCAGCCCTCCAGGAGGCCGAAGGTCGAGCGGGTGCGGCGACAGAAGAGGCGCGGGCGGCGAAGGAGGAAGCCGGCCGGTCCAAAGAGGAGGTGAGCCGCGCCGGGAGGCCGAAAGGGTTGCAACGGAAGCCCTCGCCGCAGAGAAGGCCCGGGCCGCTGGGCTCATAGAGGAGTACAAGGCGTCCGGCGCTTTACAGACGACCTGGCCGAAGCCTCGGCGGCAGTGTTCCTCGAAGGGTTCAGCATGGGAAGAAGAAGGTGGCCAGGGACCTGAACTTCCCCCAGGCCCTGGAGGTTGAGCTAGAGCGTTTGTCAGACTTGGCCCCTTCCGATGATGAGCCCGCACCAGCAGAGCCATGAGCTCGCACTCTTGTTGTTTTGTTCTTTCTTTTTTGCAAGTCCGACGACGTCGGCATTTTGTAATCTCTTCCAATTAATGAGAATATTCTTCAAGATGCAGTCTGACTTACCATGAATTTCGTCGATTGACAACACGTAGCCCCGTGATCCCATAGTCCCGATAGCGCCAGGGGATAACTCTCAACTCGAGCTATTCCGCCCCAGCTGTTTAGACCGAAAGTTGGGACAGGGAGGGTAGGTCCTTCGGAGCTGAAACGCCGGCAGTTAGAGGTTAGGTAGACGGGCTCCTCGAGACCATCGGCGCAACGCTTTGCCGAGTGTTGGACCTTGTGCTAAATAGGCACGTGGCTCTTGGTGCTTGCGGGGGTCGGCCTTTATCTGACCTGCGGACTTTGTGCTGTCGGGTGTCGGGCTTTAGGTGCCGACAAGTGTCGGGCTTCGTGCCTGCTGGTGGGCTGCTCTGCCAGTGGTACACTGGGCTTATGCCTGGCTGGTGCAGGGCTTTGGTGCCGGCGCTTGGGGCCGGCCGGAGCCGTCCCTGCTGGACCCGGGCTTTTGTTGCCGAGAGCCGGTGGTACACCGCTCTGCCAGTGGTACACTGGGCTTCATGCCTGGCTGGTGCAGGGCTTTGGTGCCGGCGCTTGGGGCCGGCCGGAGCCGTCCCTGCTGGACCCGGGCTTTTGTTGCCGAGAGCCGGTGGTACACCGCTCTGCCAGTGGTACACTGGGCTTCATGCCTGGCTGGTGCAGGGCTTTGGTGCCGGCGCTTGGGGCCGGCCGGAGCCGTCCCTGCTGGACCCGGGCTTTTGTTGCCGAGAGCCGGTGGTACACCGCTCTGCCAGTGGTACACTGGGCTTCATGCCTGGCTGGTGCAGGGCTTTGGTGCCGGCGCTTGGGGCCGGCCGAGCCGTCCCTGCTGGACCCGGGCTTTTGTTGCCGAGAGCCGGTGGTACACCGCTCTGCCAGTGGTACACTGGGCTTCATGCCTGGCTGGTGCAGGGCTTTGGTGCCGGCGCTTGGGGCCGGCCGGAGCCGTCCCTGCTGGACCCGGCTTTTGTTGCCGAGAGCCGGTGGTACACCGCTCTGCCAGTGGTACACTGGGCTTCATGCCTGGCTGGTGCAGTGGTACACTGGGCTTCATGCCTGGCTGGTGCAGGGCTTTGGTGCCGGCGCTTGGGGCCGGCCGAGCCGTCCCTGCTGGACCCGGGCTTTTGTTGCCGAGAGCCGGTGGTACACCGCTCTGCCAGTGGTACACTGGGCTTCATGCCTGGCTGGTGCAGGGCTTTGGTGCCGGCGCTTGGGGCCGGCCGGAGCCGTCCCTGCTGGACCCGGGCTTTTGTTGCCGAGAGCCGGTGGTACACCGCTCTGCCAGTGATACACTGGGCTTCATGCCTGGCTGGGTTGCACCACCCCCGGGACAGACGGGTTCAGCTCCGGCTGCTGCAAGGCCGCCTGCTGGTGCTGCAGGCCCTGAACCATCGCCGCCAAAGACTGGACTGCGTGGCCAGGGCAGTGAGTCGATCTTCCTGGAGTTGTTGTGGAGCAGGCACGGGAGCGTCGTTCTACAGAGTGGAAGGCCCTGCCCCCAGAGATGCAGGGGCTCCGGATACTGGATGCGAGAGTCGGGGGGGCCTCTGCGGGTGGACCAGCCCCGCAGCGCTTCCCCCAGTGCGACCGGCTGAAACTCCCTTCATCCGAGTCGTCACCATGGACTTCAAGATCTTGAAGAAAAATGTAAGCTGCTGGCTCGATGTCTTTCTTACAAACCCCCCTTCCTGGTGCGCCAATCTGATGACGCCAAGTCACCTTCCTCAAACGCCGGGGAAGACAGATGTCCTTCTCCTCGGAGCCCTGCAAGAAAAATCCCCGGAGACCGGCGGTACCGATAGGGACCCTCCGATGATCAAGTCAGTCACTTGGGCTTAGACAAAGAACCACTCAACGGAAAAGAGCTAAAGCGGTTAGGGTTTTGCTGGGAGGAAGAAAGCTCAGAAAAAGAGTTCAGATCCCTACTTACAGCGCGTGCATGTGCTTTTATACCTGTCCGAATATCCTATCTTACTGTTTCGGAAGATCACCGTCATACCATCTGCGCGTGTCGGGAGACATTCCGTACTACCTGCCGACGTGATATCATACGTGTCCAACAGTTGCGAAGGCATTCAGTGCGCGCCGTCGACTGATATGACCGAGCATAGTCGCAAGTGGTAGCGAATCGTACACCGTAGTTAGGCATGGCCATGCACAGGGACATGCAATGCGCCATACGCCGTTATGAGGTATGGCCCTCCGTAATGGGGTGCACTCACGGACGTACTGAGGATCACGTGGGTGCGCCGTGTGGCCTGGAGTCGTCATTCCTCTCAACGATTGAACCGCACGCCAATCGCTGATGACCCACCCTGGGTGGGGAGACCGAAAGGGGTCCCGGGGTGGGGAGACGACGGTGCACCCCGAGACCGGTTGGGGTCTCGGGGTCAAGAGATAATGACCCCACCCCGAGACCGAAGGGGTCCCGGGGGTGGGGAGATGCCAGTGCACCCCAGAACCGGTGGGGGTCTCAGGGTCAAGAGATGATGACCCCCACCCTGAGACCGAAAGGGGTCCCGGCGGTGGGAAATGCCGGTGCACCCGAGACCGATGGGGGTCCTCGGGGTCATTAGATGATGACCCCACCCCGAGACCGGAAGGGGTCCCGGGGGTAGGGAAATGCCGGTGCACCCCGAGACCGGTGGGGGGTCTTGGGGTCAAGAGATGATGACCCCACCCCGAGACCGGAAGGGGTCCCGGGGGTGGGGAAATGCCGCTGCACCCCGAGACCGATGGGGGGTCTCGGGGTCAAGAGATGATGACCCCCCCGAGACCGGAAGGGGTCTCGGGGGTGGGGAAATGCCGGTGCACCCCGAGACCGGTGGGGGTCTTGGGGTCAAGAGATGAGACCCCACCCGATATCGGAAGGGGTCCTGGGGGTGGGAAAATGCCGGTGCACCCCGAGACCGGTGGAGGGTCTCGGGGTCAAGAGATGATGACCCCACCCCGAGACCGAAAGGGGTCCCGGGGGTGGGGAAATGCCGGTGCACCCCAAGACCGATGGAGGGGTCTCGGGGTCAAGAGATGACGACCCCACCCCGAGACCGGAAGGGGTCCCGGGGGTGGGGAAATGCCAGTGCACCCCGAGACCGGTGGGCGGTCTCGGGGTCAAGAGATGACGACCCCACCCGAGACCGGAAGGGGTCCCGGGGTGGAAATGCTGGTGCACCCCGAGACCGATGGGGGGTCTCGGGTCAAGAGATGATGACCCCACCCCGAGACCGGAAGGGGTCCCGGGGTGGGGAAATGCCGGTGCACCTCGAGACTGGTGGGGGTCTCGGGGTCAAGAGATGATGACCCCACCCCAAGACCGAAAGGGGTCCCGGGGGTGGGGAAATGCCGGTGCACCCCGAGACCGGTGGGGGGTCTCGGGGTCAAGAGATGATGACCCCAACCCCGAGACCGGAAGGGGTCCTGGGGGTGGAGAAATGCCGGTGCACCCCGAGACCGGTTGGGGGTCTCGGGGTCAAGAGATGAGGACCCCACCCCGAGACCGGAAGGGGTCCCGGGGGTGGAGAAATGCTGGTGCACCTCGAGACCGGTGGGGGGTCTCGTGGTCAAGAGATGATGACCCCCTCCGAGATCGGAAGGGGTTCCGGGGGTGAGGAAATGCCGGTGCATCCCGAGACCGGTGGGGGGTCTCGGGGTCAAGAGATGACGACCCCACCCCGAGACCGGAAGGGGTCCTGGGGGTGGGGAAATGCCGGTGCACCCCGAGACCGGTGGGGGGTCTCAGGGTCATTAGCTGCCGTTACCTTTTATCCTGACGCGGGATCAGTCATATCATATGGTATGCCTAATATTCATTTATCAAGTAAATATAGTATACCTAATATCCATATATGCTAATGCTGCCTCTTAATATCTCAATATCCTTTGTCCATACCATAGATGATATCTTAGATCTGCCATGAATCTGACATTAACCTTTTTAATGATTATACAGCACCTAAGAGGCTTATCTACATTTCATCACATGCTTTAATGTCCTCCCTTAGCTCATCATCACACAAAAAAGCAAGGCTCCTCAATGATCTGATGAGATGACTTTTTACCCCTCAATTTTGTGCCACAACATTGCATATGTTAACCCCAAACCAGTGCTGATCCTACTATGTTTTTTTACCGTAGAAAACTTACTTACGTCTGATACAAAAGACTTGAATGAAAAAAAATAGAGGCACAAAAATATCATCAAGAAATACTACAAGCTTTTGAATAATGCTCCAAGCTGACAACAAATTTGTTAGAAAGGACTTATATGCACAAAAATATCATCAAAGAGATACGTTTCGCGATACATCGTTCACGATAGAAAATTAAAGAATTTATAGTGAAGAAACATACAAGCTGTTGTCTGACTCGCACATAACTCTTGGATCCCGATGTATGGGGAACAGACAGAGATGCTCGTGCAGCTTTACCAATATTAGAATATATCTGCAAAATTAAATAAATATTTTAATAAAGTATCTTAAAAGATTAAATAACAAGAAGATTAATAACAAGATACCTATCCCCTCTCGGAGAACCAATAATGAACCAACTTCATCCACTGATGAGAGGGTACATCACGAGGCAGAGTACCAACTACTTGCTCTTCGGTCATACCCGACAACTTGTACTTCATCTTCAAATATGCCTTATATTCTTTCCATTTTCGGTTGAGAGACTTCAGTATAAAGTCATTAGAAGTGGAGGAAGTATAAACTTGGACTGTAAAAGAAAAAATATTAAAAATAAAAAAATATACAAATAAGAACTGTTTAGATTCATTTTTTTACATGCACAACTCGTAGGATCTCAACTTTATACGTCGGAAGCATGTCATTCCATTTTTCATAACTCAATGGACAAAACTGATGCCTCCATGCAACACTCCTAAAAGGAACTCAATAAGCTAGAGGCTTTTTAATTGGTTGCCCCAGCTTATTGCACTCAATTACTATCCTGTCACCCTTACGCATCTGCCATACATCTCGTACTCCCATGGGCCCACGTCTGTGTGTAACGCTCCCAGATCCATCTACATAACAATAGATGTAAGTAAACTATAGTAAAAGTGTAAATAAATTTTATCAAACCAAATAAAAATATAAATTACCCTGAATGTGCAGATCATCTCCTGCACCGACAATAGGATCATGATGCCCAGAGGATGATGGACCTGCAATAGATGCCGAAGGAGTGGATGCAGTGTCCGAAACTAAAGGACCAGCATCATCATGCTGTGCTGAAGTAGAAGGGCCAACCTATGTCCGTGAGTGCGGCATAATGTCACCTATCATTTACATCAGAATCAGAGTTAGTGAAAATAAATATTAATTTAACATAATAATTACTATAAAATTCAATACATTGCAAAATTTAGTACCAATAAGAATCAAGCATTATCATTTCCTTTAAATTCTGTCATAACCAAGGTTACCGTAGCATGTACGTCATCAACCGGAATAAAATCGAATGGCATGGAATGCTTATAAGTGTCATCATCTTCATCATCTTCCAGTTGCTTTCCCATATCATATAAGTCCCTAGGTTTTGTTTTAATAACAGTAGCCCAATCTTTATCTTTTGCATCTTATACAAAAAATACTTGACGAGCTTGAGAAGAAAAAATGAATGGATCATCCTTCAATAAGACACCAGTATGTATCAACCTTGTAAAATTAACAAGTGTAAATCCATTTGCATCTTTTTTCAAACCCCTTGATGAGTTGATATCTACCCAATCACATTTAAATAATATGACTTTAAAGACTTCATAGTAACTCAACTCATAAATATCTTTTAGTGCACCGTAATAAAATTTTCCATCTGCTTCCACTATAACACCGATATTCTGTGTTTTTTAAATTTCTCATGATCTTTAGTATGGAATTTAAAACCATTGATTATGAAACCATTATATCTATTGACAACTTTGTTAGGTCCTCGAGCCAGGGCTATTAATTCAGCTGATAAATTTCTCTCCATCATCGATGATACCTAAAAAATAATAAGAAATGTTAATAGGGTATTTGATGTTAATTCAATACATATATTCTCCAAGTATATGTCATACCTGTTTTGAAAGCCATGTAGGAAATAACTCGACTAACCATCGCTACTCAATCCTTGGATTAGGTCGAGTGCTATGATTAGCTTGACATTGAGACAATAAAAATTTGCTGCATTAAATTTATTTTATTCATTTAGAACAAAAAAGAAGATATGGTATTTAAACTTGAAATGCAATATATCATACTAACCTACGATAGTCAGATATCATTTCACTATGGAGTAACACATAACGATGTGCTTGTGCCATTGATTTATGATCCAATACAACAGTTTCAGTTTTTCCCATTACTCTACCTGCAGTTGAAAACTTATACAATTATGCATTATCTACGAAATCACTATACCGTTGGGGTCTATTAAACACTGTCTCTGCACCTTGAATATATCTTGAACAAAATGTCAAACACTCTTCAACAATATGTCCTTCCACAATCGAACCCTCTGGATAGGCTCTGTTTCATACACAATCTTTCAATCGGACAGGGTACCTATAAGATAAATAAATTTCTAAACATAGCATAATGATGACGCTACTTTTAATAACAGTATAGTATACTGGTCATTAGGATACGTACCTTTTAATAGGATACATCTATCTATAATGTACCGGTCTACCAAGCTTGACTTCCGAAGCTAAGTGAACGAGTAGATGTACCATAATAGTAAAAAATCCAAGAGAAAAAATCTTTTCCATCTGACAAAGTGTAATAGTAACATTAAACTCCAATTGATCAATCTCTGTAGGATCAATAACTTTTGAACATAATTCCTTGAAGAATGATGATAGCTGAATTATAACTGCAAGAACTTGTTTAGGCACTGATGATCTTAAAGCTATTGGCAAGATATCTTGCATCAATATGTGACCATCATGACTTTTAAGATTAAAAATTTTCATATCTTTAAGATGCATACACCTTGAAATGTTTGATTCATATCCATCAGGTACTTTAATATTTTTTAATATTGTAAGAAAATTATTTTTTTCTTGAGGAGACATTGTATAAGATGCAGGGGGCAAATAATTTCTATCATTAGCAAGCATTATTGGATGAAGCTCCGGTCGGATACCCAATTCTTTTAAATCCAATCATGCCTTCATGTTATCTTTGGTCTTTCCATCAATATTCAACAATGTTCTAAGCAGATTATCACAAACATTCTTTTCTATGTGCACGACATCAAGATTATGTCGAATAAGATTATGTTCCCAATAAGGTAAGTTAAAAAAGATACTTCTTTTCTTCCAAATATGTTTGCTAGGCTGATTTGTAGATGCTATATGTACATCTTCCTCATTTTCTTTATCAAAAAAATTATCTGTATCTTTAATAACTATACATCCATACTACCAATTGTCACTTCTTCTGACAATCCTTCTTGATCATTCCTTTCTCTTTTTTTAGAAGACTTTGAGAATTTACCATATGTGTAACTGATGGAATCAAATTACATACGAACATTAGTTCTGGAAGGTGGAATAGGTGCACATCCCAATTCTATGGTACCATCAAATAAATCTTTCTGGAAACGAAATGGATGATTAGGTTCTAACCATCGACGATGTCCCATAAACAACATTTCCTTCCATGTTTTAACCAAATTGAATGTGTCGAATCGGCACAACAAGGACATGCAACCCTTTCCTTTGTACTCCAACAAGATAAATTGGCATATGCTGGAAAATCATTAATAGTCCACAACAAAGCTGCCCGTAGTTTAAATGTTTTACCATTTGAAGCATCAATTGCATCGACACCTTCCCATAATTGTTTCAATTCCTCTATTAAAGGTTGTAGAAAAATATCAATATCATTTCCTGGACCCTTATCACCTGGAATAACCATTGACAAGATAAGTGAGGATTGTTTCATGCACAACCATGGTGGTAAATTGTATGGTATTAGAACAACTGGCTAAGTGTTATATGTAGAATTTAGAGTCCAAAAAGGATTGAAGCCATCTGAAGCTAAACCCAACCGAACATTACGAATATCAGAAGCAAAATCAGAATGCCTAGCATCAAATGCTTTCCATGCTAGACTATCTGCTGGATGTCTCAACATTCCATCCTTCGCATGTCCTTAATCATGCCATCTCATTAATGAAGCTGTTTTCGATGATGAATATAGCCTTTTCAATTGAGGAATAAGAGGAAACTAACACAATACCTTTGTCGGTTTTTTTGTTTTGTTCTTTACATCATTCTCGACCTCTTCATGAGTTGTCCATCGTGATGATCCACATACATTGCATGACTCTCGATCAGCATTTTCACCATGATATAACATACAGTCTTTCAGACAACTATGGATCTTTTGATATCCAATATCCAATTTGTTGACAACTTTCTTTGCTTCATAATAAGAGGATGGTAAACCAGTGCCTTCTGGAAATGCATCCTTTAGTAATTTGAGAAGCATGGTGAAACTCTTTCCGGACCAGCCATTCATATATTTTATATGGAATAAATGTATAAGAAAAGAGATCTTAGAAAATTTCAAACAACTCGGATATAATTATTTATCTGCATCTTTAATTAAATTATGATACCGAGCTGACTCATGCATCTACTCCTCAACAAATGTTTGTTCCATAAATGTAGAATCATCACATATTCCATCCGTTCCATGTATATTAGTTGAACCTCCAAAGTTTTGAACATCATGTCAAAAAGCATCTGTGATCAAACCTATCATATCATTCCTACAAGGTTATCTTGCATATTACCTGATCCAAGATCAGACGATGAGGGTTGATTACTTGATAATGGAAACATACATTCTCCATGGAAAACCCACTTAGTATAACCTCTTGAAAAACCCTTCAATATCAAATGTTCTTCAATGGTTTGTGGATCTAAATAAGAATTGTTAACACATTGCTGACACGGACATAAAATCTTTCCATTCAAACTACTTTTATCCATACCAAATTTAATGAAATCACGAACTCCATCTAAATATTCTGTGGTATTTCTCGGTTTATTTATCCAACTTTTATCCATTGTAGGATAAATGATCGATAAACAACCAATTTTTATCCAATATCCTGCACAAATTTCATCATCATAAGTATTCAACATTAGTAGCATAGGCATATGTCAGAATAAATTAACTTTTAGGTATTTTAATTGAACACAACTGAAATTAAAACTTGAAAAGGTCATAGCTTCAACTAAAGTAAAACTGATAGTTTTTATTCACATTGATCAAACAAGTAGTATTTTATTATTAGATGGCAGAATTACTAGTTCATAAATGAACAATAGTGAAGCTGTGCCGATAACTTTCACCAATATTCATTTTTTTTTTTGTGCCAAAGCCAGGGCCCTTTGTTATTTCTAAGGTACTCACTGAAATAGGCCTTGACACCACTAAAACTATGACACCCTGATCATCCTTCACAATATTGTCTCAAGAATCAGTACTACTGCAACACTCCAATACTCGTAAAACAATAGCTAATACAAACCAGACCACATAATAAAATAATTGTCATAATGGTCTAGCTTGCCAATCTTATTAATGAAAGAAAACATCTCAGAAAGATAATAGGGCTTTTCATGTCGAGACAAAAATCCAGAGGAATAGTGAAGAACTCCATTTATTCAATAGGAAAAAAACTTATTGCAATCAAAGGCTCTAACATTTGAAAACCTTCAGGCACAGCCCTCAGATCACATGCCTTACAATTATATGCTTTTATTAAAAAACAAAATCTTAATCCACATCTCCAAATGCAAATGGAGCCCAGATTTGAAGTAAAACAATGGAATAAATTTACACATAATGAAGATGGAACAATGAAAACAGCCAATGAAATTCATGAATCCAGAAAATAACATTTGCTAAATGGTTTCCTAGAAAGGAAAAAAAAATAGAATTTGCGTCTTTGCATTTTTGATAAAAAAAATAGTATCTTTGTCCAGGATATTAGCCATACACGTTTATACAAGTAACCGTCAAAGATGATGCAAATTTTTCTAGATAATTTAAAAGGTTAGGTAAAAAGCATAATCCCTTGAGCAAGGTGCTCCTTCCAAATAACGTACCTCCGTCTTAAATTTGTCATTCATTATTTTATAGAAATTAAACAAGGGTTTGCTTATTGTCCAATCGTGAGATCGATTTTACCAGGATAAGATATGGTTGTTATAATTTCTATTAATTAATATCAAAATAATGGTTAGACTACATATCATTTTTTTTTGCTATAGTTCATATAATAAAATAATTACTCTGAATCTAAAAGAACATTTGGATTCAAAGGTATATTGTTTTAATTAGAACAGTAAAACTGACAAATAATGGGCATAATTCTCCCTCATGTAATTAAGAAAGGATATAAACTCCAAAATCATCAGAAAATACTCTTTTTTTTCTTTTTAGTGTCATAATTGATAGACATCGGTTTAATTCTCGCACCAGACTATTCTCATATTTGTTTCCTGAAATTTGTTATCGAATTTTCAACCACTCCATGTTAGCCTTCTGGGTTGAGATACCGGACCTTCCCACAAGGCCTCCCACGTCCATATATTGTGCCAATTCCATCTACGCTAAGAAGCAGGTCACATTACAAGCAGGTCAGCTAGCATCTTCTTATTGGGTTGCTTATGCTTGCTTTCCCTATAGTGGATTGGGATGATGAAAGCTTAATAGGTGCATCACATTTGTCATCAAAAAAGTTTTCTATGAGTTTCCATTCTTCCATGATTCATGAACTTAGCATCCCATTGTAAGAAATGTAGAAAGAAATACAGAGAATAAGCCAGAACTTTTATCATTGTAGGAAAACAACTAATCACACAGCAATCGCAAACCTCTGTTATTTCATCCCCAACCAAATAACCTACATACCAAATAACCCACATACCTGAACCAGATCACAAGAAATCAACAAAAAGAACATGATCCCAAACATCTAAACACCATAAGGCAGATAAACCATAATCAATCAACGAACAAAGAGAAAGGAATGAACAATGGAATCAAAATTACCTTGATATCACGAGACTCTCTTCCTCCCCCCCTCTCTCTCTCTCTCTCCCATCTGGCATCAAAGTTCGAACAGCTTCCGGTGAGACGGATGGACGATATCACGTGCGATGACAATGGATTAGAGAGAGAAGGGACAAGGCTGCTCTGCTCGAACTGGGAGCTAGGGCACGATATCGTGGGAGGCCGAAAATTGGGAGGGACAAGGAACAAGAGCGATGAAGCTAGATGATCGGGGGAGGGGAAAAATCAGGAGGGAGCTAGGGCATAAAGAGGAGCGCGGAGTGGCGTGGGAGAAGGAAAACCAGAGCTAGGGCTTTTAATCCCGATGGGGTTGATATCCCGACGCTTATAAGCGTCGTTTTAGACGCTTATAAGCGTTGTTAGATGTTGACGCTTTCACTAGCGTAGGAAAAACCGAATCCGAAACGACATATACTGATGCTTATAAATTTAACGATGCTTATAAGCGTCGTTAGCTACCGATGCTTTTACTAGCGTCAGAAAAACCGAGTCTGATACGGCATATGCCGATGCTATTTAAAAGTGTCGGCAGGTTACGGGATATCCCGACGCTTCCTCCTAGCATCGGAAAAAAAGGGTTGGGATATGGATATTTTACTGTAGTGATAATTTAAAATCATACAATTATCCAATCAATAATATACTAATTTTTTAATAAATTTTTAAATATATTTCAAATCTAAATTCTTAAATAACAATTATTTAGCATCCAAAATACCACCCTAAACGCTAGTCTACTATCTTAATAGCCGATATTAACTAATCCATTTATCTACTTCCATCATTATATCATGCTTGTTCTGGAGGCTAGAGGTCCCAAGTTTTTTAGATTTTCACAATATTTTACAGAGACACTCAAAAAATCAGCTCATAAAATCTTTCTCTTCTTTCACAATATTACTTGTCCATCAAATGAACATTAAATGAATGATGGGGAACATAATAAAATAACAAAAGATGTGAATCATAATACTTGAACAACCAACAGCATATAAATCATATGATATGGGGAACATACCAGCATAACAAATGATGTGAATCATAACACTTGAGCAACCAACAACACAGATAATCATATGACGCTAGCCAATCTACCTATGCCTTCAAAACAAGCATGCTCTACCTAGCATGCTTAGTTTAACTCAAAGGTGATATTGGGCCCTGCCACTTTCGTTAAACCCTGTCATACGCTTGCCAGCGGACGTTCAGTCCATATCATGCAATGGGTGACCCAATCAACAAATGCATGGGCTAGGCCTAATTCAAGAACAAGTCATCAAAATATATTTTTTTTTTAAAAAAAAACTGCCCCACTCTAATATATATGGATAGAAGAGAAAAGAATATGCAAGTCAACGAGAAAAGGACGTATAATCCCTTTTATTTATCTTTTTGGTCGAACGCGCAAATGTTTCTACATGAGAATTTCTGGCATTTTAGTGTCAACTTGATGAAATCTTAGTTCAATATGTTTGCTGATCTGATTAACCTGGCAGCTGTAAAACTTCATCTGTGGTTCAAGTAGTGTTCTCATGCATATTGTATTATGTTCTGTAATAAAATTATAGAAATGTTTTCCTTTTTGAATCTGTAATAAAATTATAGAAATGTTTTCCTTTTTGAAACATGCACAATTTATTAAATCATAAGGGACCGGACCTGAACAGAGATTAATTTGCTCGCAATGGGGAAAAAAAATCCGGCCTATCTTCGCCTTACTGAACTTAAAGAAAGCATAGGAGCATGTCTGTTCAATTAGGCAGTACACGAGTAGTGCTTCTCAACTGTAACATTGTTAAATGAATCAATGGATGATTGAATACAAAAATCTGGACTGACCTTTGGTGCATCTAGAAAGGAATGCCTCACCCTGCAAGTCATACAATAAACTTGCTTCAAATATAAGAAAATGGAATGGCATCGGATTGCTGTTGTTGGCGGTCAAAAATAAAGCCTACTCATTACTATAGTTAATGGTAAATCAGAATCGTATCCTCAAGGATCGAGGACAATTATTTCATAAAAAATAAAAAAATTATTTATAGATGATTATATTTAGAAGAGTGGTTATTAAAAGATAACAACTAATTAATTAACTAAATTAAGACTGCAGAAGAAGCAACCTAGGAATCCGAATCCATAATGCATACAGTTTTATCTTATTTTCTTTATGTTGCAATAACAATAATTTTTGTAAATTCAAAATTAGAATAATTTATCTTTTGTCAGACACGGACCGTATCAAAAGATCACGGTACGTCCACTTACAGTATAAACTATCTAATTATTTACAAAGTTAAAGGTCTAAACTATCATACTATGATCTATCTCTCTTAGGCACGTACCGTATCCTGAGATCATGGCACGTCGATAGTGGGTATAGGCCGTGTATACCGGATTAAAACCTCGATTAGAAAAATAACTCAAAAGATATATGCAAGAAGAGCATGATTTTATTGCATAGAAATTAAGAACAAAAAGAAAGATAAAACCTGGCTGCAGGCTTCATCATCATCCCAAGTTGAAGGAATCTAGCCACACATTACTGCCGCCAGCATTTCCTCTATAATTTTTCTTCTCCAAGCCTAAATACAATGATCTAAATAAAAGAAAAATAAAAAGAACTTTGGAGAAAACTCTGCCTCCTTGATTGTTGCCTAAGGTCCTTTTATAGAGCTTGTTTAGGGCTTCCTCCTAGTCAAAGTTGGAGTCAATCGAGCTCAAAATTGTTCAGATATCATGAGAAAATTTCTCAGCCATCCGTTCAACATCACATGCGTTAGTTTGCACCGAAAATCATGCGAAATCATCTCTTTTTTTCTTTTCGGACAAATAGAGTTCTGATTTGAGTGTGTGTGCATCATTGGACTCCAAAAATCGAGCTTTTTTCATCTATAGGTTCCTTTTCTGCAAACATTCATAAAAAGTATCAATTCTTAATATATTTAAAGTATTTAATATTTATTTTAATGGTTAAATTAGGATAATGAAGAAACTTATCACACCCTCCAACTTAATCATTGCTAATCCCTTAGCAATGTAATTAAAATAAAATCATGTGTCATTAAGATTCTCTTTTGCAAAATTAAATCTAGGCTTAAGATTGAAAGAAACTAGCCAGTATCACTAACTAAGTATTGAGTTTCTGAAGTAAATTTTGCAGTCAGAACTATCAGAAACTTTATTAGAGTTCATCCATAGATCTACAACACTTGTGTTTGTGATGGCTAACTTAGCATTTCGATACCAGCTTGTAAGGAACAATGATATCTTCGCTTATCACTTACTTTGGTCAATTTTCTATACACCCTCAAATTAAACACATGACCTGAGATAGCTTTCACACTGCTTCTTATATATATATATATATATATATATATATATATTTTTAGCGATATTTTTACATTGTCCACTTTTTGACGCGAACAACAACGCTTACTTAGGCGAAGGTGCCCGGTTACTCGATGAAAAATCAATGTTTAGACTTGCTCTTTTTTTATTTTTATACATACATATTTTTTTATCAAACAGGTAGTTCTTTCCTTAAATTCAAGTTTCTATCATTGAGGTGTATATCAATTACCAATTTTAGTAATAATTAAATCTTCAATTGACCTTACAACTAATACCTAGTTTAACTCGTTAGTGTGTGTATGTGCAATGGAAATGCTAATAGCCTTTAAATGACCTAAGTAGGCTGCTAAAAGTCTGACCAGCTAGTCTACTCTTTAACTCACTACAGTAATTAGCCAATACTTTCTTACTCTATTACCTTTTCCTAATCATCTTTGCTCAAAAATTTCTTTCACAGAACATGATTTATAAAAAAATTTAAAATTTTAAAAAATATCAAGGTGTTTTTAAAATATTTTTAAAAAAGGTTTTCCTTACCCCTCCAACTTAATTTTCATTGTCCTCAATGGAGTAAGAAAGAATAAAACAAGAAAAAATACTATCTGGACAAGACATGCCTCGTGTAATGTTAGGAGTGACCATGCAGAGTAGTCTCTTAATTTTAAAAATAAGAACTATTAAAATAAAGGTCAGAAAATAAAATTTTGGGTTACCTTCCAAAAAGCACTAAATTTAACATCTTCAACTAGACGTCATGGCTTACTCTAGTTCATATAGGATCATAATCTCCCCAGATTCTTCAATAGATAATTCCAGGAATGGTTTCAAGCTTTGTCCATTAACTTTGAAGATAGCATAATTACTTGGATTTTTAATTTCTATTGCTCCATATGGGAAGACTTCTTTCACTATTTATGGGCTAGTCCATCTAGATCTTAATTTTCCTAGGAATAGGTGAAGCATTGAATTGTATAAGAGAACTTTTTGCCCACGAGTAAAAGATTTTCTAAAGATAACTTTGTCGTGGAAGGTTTTAGTTCTCTCCTTATAAATTTTTGCATTCTCATATGCTTCATTTCTAATTTCCTCAAGTTCATGCACTTGTAATTTTCTTTGATCTCTGGCTGCATCCAAATATATGTTTAATTATTTTATGGCCCACATTGCCCTATATTCCAATTCTACTAGCAAGTGACACGTTTTACCAAATACAAGCCTATAAGGAGACATTCCTAAATTCGTCTTGAAGGCAGTGCGATATGCCCAAAGTGTATCCACTAGCTTCACTGACCAATCTTTTTTGTTAGAGATCACGGTCTTCTCTAGGATTTGTTTGATTTATCGATTAGAAACTTCTACTTGCCCACTTGTTTGTGGGAGATAAGGTGTTGCCAACTTATGGGTAATGTTATACTTTCTCATTAGTGATACAAAGGATTTATTACAAAAGTGTGTTCCACGATCACTGATGCTCCCTTGAAATACCAAAGCGGAAGAGGATATGCTCTTTGAGAAATTTTATAACAATTTTGCTGTCATTATTGGTTCTGCAAGGTATTGCCTCTATCCACTTGGATACATAATCTACGGCTATCAAAATATATTCGTTTCCAAAAGATTTTGAAAATGGTCCCATAAAGTTAATTCCCAATACATCAAAAATCTTTACAATCAATTTTGGATTCATAGGCATCATATCTCTCTTTGTGATCCGGCCTATTTGCTAGCACCTAACACAACTTTTACAATATTCATAAGCATCTTTAAATAGGTTAGGCCAGTAGAATCCGCATTGGAGCACCTTTGTCACTGTCTTTTTAGCTCCAAAATAACCACCACAAGCATAGTCATGGCAAAAGAACAAAATGCTCCTAACTTCTTGATTTGAGATGCATCTCCTAATAATTAAGTCAAAACATTGTTTAATAAATATGGATCATCCCAAATTAAGTATTTTACTTGAAATAGTCATCATACCATGGTTCCATGGTGGCAGACATAAGTTGTTCATCAGAAAAGGACTCGTTAACAGGTAGTTCTTCGGTAGGTGTGATCGCTAACCTAGATAAGTGATCGGCCACTACATTTTTAGTATCCTTTTTATCCCTGATCTTTAGGTCAAATTCTTGTAAGAGCAAGATCCATCTAATTAAGCATGCCTTGGCATTCTTCTTTGAAAGAATATGCCTGATGGCAGGGTGATCAGTATAGATGACTATATGATACCCCACTAAGTAAGGCCTAAATTTTTTAGTACAAATATCATAGCTAAAAATTCTTTTTCAGTGGTAGAATAGTTAAGTTGTGCATCATTTAAGGTTTTACTAGCATAATAGATCACTCGAGGTAGCTTATCAATTCTTTGCCCTAGGACCGCTCCTATAGCATGATCGGATGCGTCACACATCAGCTCAAAAGGTTGAGTCCTTATAGGTGGGTGAATGATTGGTGCTAAGGTTAATTCTCCTTTTAAATATTCAAAGGACTCAAGACATTCAGATGTAAAGTCATATTTGACTTCTTTGGCTAATAAGTTAGTCAATGGTCGAGCCACTTTGCTAAAATTCTTGATAAATCTTCTATAAAATTCAGTTTCTCCAAGGAATGATCTTATTTCTTTGACTGATTTAGGTGGAGGAAGAGTTGCACTACTTTGGCCTTGTCTACTTCTATACCTCTATTTGAAATTACATGGCCGAGGACAATAATTTCCTTTACCATAAATTGACACTTCTTTCAATTTAGTACTAGATGCTTTTTCTTACATTTTTCTAAGATCAATCTAAGGTGATATAGGCATTCAGAAAAAGTAGACCCAAAAATGAAAAAGTCATCCATGAAAATCTCAAGGAACCGTTCTACCATATCAGAGAAAATACTAATCATGCACCTTTGAAAAGTAAATGGTGCATTACACAAGCTAAAGGGCATACGTCTATAGGCAAAGGTTCCATATGGACAAGTAAATGTTGTCTTCTCTTAATCCTCTAGGGCTATTGCAATTTGATTGTAACCAGAGTATCAATCCAGAAAACAGTAAAAGTCATGCCCTGTTAATCGTTCTAACATTTAGTTTATAAAGGGCAAAGAAAAGTTTCCTTTTTAATGGTAGCATTTAATTTTCTATAATCGATGCACACCCTTCATCCTGTTTGAATTCTTGTAGGGACCAACTCATTATTGTCATGTTGTATCACAGTGACTCCTGACTTTTTGGGCACCAGTTGCACAGGACTTACCCAAGAACTATTTGAAATAGGATAAATTATACCATTATCAAGGAGTTTGATGATCTCTTTCCTTACTTCCTTCATGGCTGGGTTAAGTCTTCTTTGGGATTCTCTTGTAGGCTTGGCTTCTTCCTCTAAGTGAATCCTATGTTAAACGATCGAGAGGCTAACCCCTTTTATGTCAGCCATGGTCCATCCTAATGCTTTTTTATTTTCTCTTAGGACATTCGGTAGTTTTCCTTCTTGTGAGGAGTGTCGGCTGAAATAATCATAGGTAGGATTTCTAATAATCATAGGTATGCATATTTGAGGTGCTTGGAAAGTAGTTTCAGTTTCAATTTGGGTGCTTCCTCTATTGATGGTTTGGGTAATGGTTCACATACTTTCTTTAGTGGTTTAATTGGAGGTTTCCATCTTGATTTTTCCTCAATTGCAGTAACCTCATTAATTTGCTCTCCATCTTAGTTCATGCAGATTTCTAGGTCAAGTTCTTCGTCACTAAGGTCACACATCCTCTATTATTCCCCTGAGTACTTTCAAAGAGCGATCTGTTAGTTGTAGGGTTATTCCCGTAGTGTTGACCCAATTGATGATTTTGATGATTAACAAAACTACTTGAGTATAACTATTGGAGGCTCTAATGATTTTGATTTAGTGTTTCAGATTATAAGACTATTGAATGATCAAAATCAGGAGTTACATAGTATTCTGGATCGAATCTAATGTCTAGGTAAGAATTGCAGACATTAGAGTCGACTCCGAGAATCACAGAGCCGACTCTGGAACTGGCACGGAAGTTAGAGTCGACTCCGAGACTGTTAGAGTCGACTCTCACAGACGAAGCAGAAAGTCGATTTTTCTGGCCCCAACCTAGAGTCGACTCCGAGTAAGTTAGAGTCGACTCTGGAAAAGTTTCTTGTCGACCCTAGAAAAGTCAGAGACGACTCCAGAAATATCGTTTTAAAATGCCTCGAGCTAGAGCCGACTCCAGAAAAGTTAGAGTCGACTCCAACCCACCTGGAACGAAAAATTAAGTTGCCAGATCAGCTCTAACAGTAATATTTCTATTTTACCTTATTTCTAATGGATATATTTTGCTACAAGGTACACTCCAACGATAGTTTTCTTCCAAAAATGGTGTGAAAGAAATCTATAAAAAGGGAAGACTATTGTTCAAAAAGAAGAACAAGAAAAGGATGGAAAATAGAAGGAAAAAGAGAGAAAATCTGAGATAGACAAATCCCATTTCAAAAATCCGAGAGCTTGAATCTTAAGAGGAAAACCTTCTAGCTCAAATCTACTCCACTCCAAAAAGCTCAAGAGAAATCCAAAGCGTTCAAATCAAAGTCTTGGTGGATTTCCCAACTTGGAGAAAGGAGATTCGTTTCTTGCTTTTCAACTCTTCTCAACTGCTTCAACCGTGAAGAATCGAAGCTGAGGCTTGATTCAATCCAGCAAGGAGAAGAAGAAAAGAAGAAAAGAAGAAAAGCTCAATAACCAATCAATCTACAAATCAGGCTTTTCTAAACCTTGTTATTCTTATATTTGTATATTTGCTCATTGAGGAGCTTTGTATTTCAAAAACAATACTTATTTTGTTTGTGCCTAGTTCAATCTGGGGGATTGAACTAGAGGAGGTAGTTTTACCTCGGTTCAAGCTTGGTTAAGCTTGTGTTAGGGTTTTTGTGCTGGTGAGCCCTTGAAAACCAGCTGGGTTCATTGTGCACCCGAGAAAACAACAAGTTTGAGTTGTGAGCTTGAAAAATAACTCTGGTGTAATCTAGGGTGATTATAGTGTGGACCCAAGTGAATCTTGGGAGTGGACGTAGGTATTGGATACACCGAACCACTATAAAATCTTTTGTGTTTGCCGTGTTCTATTGACTCTATCTCTATCTCCATTCTATTCACTGCACTTTATAGTTACTTTGCATTTGCCTTCATTAATCTCAAGCAAACTATTTTAAAAAGGGGCTAATTTTTTAAGAACCCAATTCACCCCCCCCTCTTGGGTTGTCATCTGGGCCAACAATTGGTATCAGAGCTAGTGCTCATTAGATTTTGATCACACGATCAAGAGCTAAAGTTCCAAATGGCAACACAAGTTGGTTCTTTTGCTGAAGGTCATTCTACGAATAGACCTCCACTTTTTAATGGCTCAAACTATTCTTATTGGAAAGCTAGAATGAGGATATTCATTCAAGCTTTTGATTATGAGCTATGGGGTGTTATAATTAATGGACCTAGTACACCCACACATGTATAGATGGCACTATTGTTCCTAAGCCCGAAAGGGACTGGAATGATAATGATAGAAAATGGCACAGCTTAACGCTAAAGCCATGAATGTACTATATTGCTCATTAGACGCTAATGAATTTAATAGAATCTCCACTTGTAATTCCGCAAAGGAGATTTGGGATAGATTAGAGGTTACCCATGAGGGTACCAATCAAGTGAAAGAATCCAAAATAAATATTCTTGTTCACAAATATGAGTTATTTAATATGGAACAATCTGAAACCATTGCATGCATGTACACTAGATTTACAGATATTGTAAATGGTTTGAAAAGTCTTGGTAAGACATATACTAACTCCGAACTTGTTCGAAAAATTCTTAGGTCTTACCAAGAACATGGGAAGCAAAATGACTGCAATCCAAGAAGCGAAGGACCTCAACACTTTACCCTTAGAGGAGCTTCTAGGATCCCTAATGACCCATGAGCTGACTATGAGGCAGCATGTTGAGGAGGATTCAAAGAAAAAGAAAATGATTGCCCTCAAAGCTGCAAAAGATGAAGAGAGCAGCAGCAATGATGATGATGATGATGATGATGAGACTGCTCTCTTAGCAAAGAAATTTAAGAGATTTATGAGGAGAAAGAAACCCTTCCATAAGAAAAAATTTGGAGTTAAGTGGGAAGGAGAAAAGGATAAGATTAAGGACAAGGACAAGGAAAAAGAGAAAGACCCCTTGACGTGCTATGAATGTAATAAACCGGGGCACTTTAGGAATGAATGTCCTAGACTGAAGAAAGCCTACAAAAAGAAGAAGAAGGCTTATATGGCGACATGGAGTGACAGCGAGGAATCTTCTTCCGAAGAAGAAGAACAAAAGGAAGTCGCAAACGTATGTTTCATGGCGGACGACAACGATGAGGTAAGTTCCGACAACCCTTGCGATGAGTTTACCTTGATGAACTCTTTGATGCTTTCAATGAACTTGTTGGTGATTTTAAATCTTGAAAAAGAAATACAAGTTTTGAAAAATGAAAACTTAGCCTTCATTCATGAAAAAGAAAATCTTAACAATGAAATTAAGAAACTTAAATCTGAAAATAAATTTTAATGAATGAAAAAGAATCAATCTCTAATGAAAATGATAAACTAAAGAAGGAAGTTGATAAATATAAAAGTATTGTTGACAAATTCACTTATAGTTCAGAAAAACTTAATTTATTGTTAAGTAATCAAAGAGCTATATGATAAAGCTGGTTTAGGTTATAGGCCTAATTTGAAACAGAAATTTTCAAAAACTTTTTTAAAAAGGAACAAAATCTTGATAATATTACGTGTCATTACTGTAACAAGAAAGGACACAAAGTTTTTGAATGCAACTTTAAGAAAGTAGATAAGAAGATAAATAGTAAAGGGAAGAAAATATGGGTTCCGAAAGGAACAATATTTGTTGCTACTAACCATGAAGGACCCAAGAAAGCTTGGGTACCTAAACATAAAGTCTGATTTTATTGCAGGAATGTCTTGTGGCCAAGAGATCAAAAAGAAAGTGATATCTTGATAGTGGCTGCTCAAGACATATGACGGGTGACAAAGAAGAATTCATCACCCTTGAAGAAAAGAGAGAGGAGTAGTTACATTTGGCGACAATGGCAAAGGCCAAATCTTGGGGTTTGGTAACATTCAAATAACTCCCTCCACATTTATTGAAAATGTACTTTATGTTGATGGTTTAAAACATAACTTAATAGTATAAGTCAATTATGTGATAAAGGTTTTAAAGTATCTTTTGAATCTTCTTTATGCACTGTAGCTAATCCCATTGATAATAGCATTGTTTTTATTGGAAATAGAAATGGCAATGTATATATGATTGATTTAGACAAATTGTCTACAAATAATCATTGCTTAATTGCAAATAATGCTAATATGAATGAGTTGGTTGGTTGTGGCATCGAAGATTAGGACACGCAAGCACACACCTTGATTTCAAAACTAATTAAAATGGATTTAGTAAAAGGTTTACCTAAATTAGATTTTGAAAACAACAAAATATGTGATGCATGTCAGTTTGGAAAACAAACTAGAAGTTCTTTCAAATCTAAAAACATTGTTTCAACTTCTAGGCCTTTAGAGCTACTTCACATGGACCTTTTTGGACCAACTAGAACCACAAGTCTAGGAGGAAAGAAATATGGTCTAGTGATAGTAGATGATTACTCTAGATTCACTTGGGTAATGTTTTTAGCTCACAAAGATGAGACTTTCTCGATATTCATGAAATTCTTCAAGAAAGTAACAAATGAGAAAAACACTACCATAGTGTCTCTAAGAAGTGATCATGGAACTGAATTTGAAAATCACTTATTTGAAAGTTTTTGCAATGAAAATGGTATTAATCATAATTTTTCTGCACCTAGGACCCCACAACAAAATGGTGTAGTTGAAAGGAAAAATAGGACTCTAGAAGACATGGCCCGTACCATGCTATGTGAAAGTAAACTCCCGAAATACTTTTGGGCGGAAGCTATTAACACAGCATGTTACATCCTAAATAGAGCCTTAATAAGACCTATTTTAAAGAAAACACCTTACGAATTATGGCATGATAGAAAACCCAATATTAAATATTTTCATGCATTTGGTTGTAAATGTTTTATTCATAATAATGGTAAAAACAACTTAGGTAAATTTGATGCAAAATCAGATGAAGGAATATTCTTAGGTTATTCAACAACTAGTAAAGCATATAGAGTGTTCAATAAAGAAGCCTAATTGTTGAAGAATCTATTCATGTAATTTTTGATGAATCTTTAACATCAAGTTCCAAAAGGATTGATGATGAGGAAGATACAAACATTCTCGAAAACAATCTTGAAAAACTTAATATCGATGTATCTTCAGATCATGAACAAGAAGTTAAAGATAATGATTCGCCTAATGCTGATGATATTAATACTAATCATAATGATATAGATCTACCAAGAGATTGGAGATACGCTTATAGTCATCCCAAGGAATTGATTATAGGTGATCCATCTCAAGGAATAAGAACTAGATCATCTATGAGAAATATTAGTAATCACTTTGCATTTGTCTCTCAAATTGAACCTAAAACCATTGAAGAAGCTGAAAAAGATAATAATTGGATGCTAGCTATGCAAGAAGAATTAAACCAATTCACTAGAAATAATGTATGGACATTAGTGGAAAGACCTAAAAATCATTCTGTAATAGGATCAAAATGGGTTTTTAGAAATAAACTAGATGAAAATGGCATAGTAATTAGAAACAAAGCTAGATTAGTTGCAAAAGGATATAATCAAGAAGAAGGTATTGATTTTGATGAAACTTTTGCACCTGTAGCTAGATTAGAAGCCATTAGGCTATTACTAGCATTTGCATGTCACATGAACATTAATTTATTTCAAATGGATGTCAAAAGTGCATTTTTAAATGGATTAATAAATGAAGAAGTTATGTAGAACAACCACCAGGTTTTGAAGATCACGAATTTTCAAATCACGTTTTTAAATTGCACAAGGCATTATATGGTTTGAAACAAGCACCTAGAGCTTGGTATGATAGACTAAGTAAATTTTTATTGAAAATGATTTTACAAGAGGAAATGTTGATAAAACATTGTTTTTGAAAAGAAAAGATAAAGATTTACTTGTAGTTCAAATTTATGTTGATGACATTGTATTTGGTGCAACTAACGATCTTCTATGTCAAGAGTTTGCTAAGTTAATGCAGGGAGAATTTGAAATGAGCATGATGGGAGAACTCAATTTCTTCCTTGGACTCCAAATCAAACAAAGCAAAGAGGGTATCTTTATCAACCAAACAAAGTACACAAGAGAAATTCTAAAGAAGTTTGGTATGGAATCAATTAAACCCCTCGGAACACCAATGAGTCCTTCATGCAAGCTGGACAAAGATGAAGAAGGTAAGAAGATTGATCAAAATATTATCGAGGTATAATCGGATCCCTACTTTATTTAACTGCAAGTAGACCAGACATTATGTTTGCTGTTTGCTTATGTGCTAGATTTCAGTCAGAACCTAAAGAATCACATTTAATTGCTGTTAAAAGAATACTAAGATACTTAAGTGGAACAAAAAATGTAGGTTTATGGTATTCTAGAGACTCCACATTAAATCTGATTGCATATTCTGATTCTGATTATGCTGGATGCAAGTTAGATAGAAAAAGCACAAGTGGTGCATGCCAATTTTTAGGAAGTAACTTAATCTCATGGTTTAGCAAAAAGCAAAATTCGGTTGCATTATCTACTGCGGAAGCAGAATATGTTGCAGCTGGAAGTTGCTGTGCTCAAATCCTATGGATTAAGAGACAACTTGAAGACTATGGTATCACACTTGATAAGACACCTATAAGATGTGATAATACAAGTGCAATAAATCTAACTAAAAATCCAATTCAACATTCAAGAACAAAGCACATTGAAATAAGATATCACTTTATAAGAGAACATGTAGCCAATAATGAAATTTGTCTTGATTATGTGAATACTGAAGAACAACTTGCAGATATATTAACAAAACCCTTAAGTGAAGAGAGATTTTGTTATCTTAGAGGAGAATTAGGAGTTTGTGATCCTTTGGAATAGTTTTCTGAAACTCTTAAGGACATCTATCTAAATTTCATCATTTTCTTGAAAAATCTTGATATTTCAATAAGGAAATCTATCTAGATCTTGATTCATTGTTTCCCCAATTGCTAAAGAACATTAATCTATAATTTGATGATCGATTTGAATAGTTTCAAATTCTTGAAACTTAATTTTTTATCTCTGAAACTGTTAGAGTCGACTCTGACAGTTTGTGGAGTCGACACCTGAGTTTTTGATGTTCTGTCTAAGTGATTAGAGCCGACTCTGGCTTTTGTGGAGCCGACTCTAATACGAGCGCTGACAGATTTTCTGGTTCGGAGCCGACACCCAGTTTTCGGGAGTCGACTCTAAGTCGAGCTAGGTCAAAAATAAAAAGGCGGAGTCGACCCCCAATCATTCCAATCGTCTCCTAAACCTAACCAAAAAGCTCCAAAGCCTTTCCAACTTCCCAATCCACTCAAAATCTTGATTAATCTTCCAATCTTCTCAATGGCACCAAAGAGGCGCGGATTCGTCGGTGGAGCATCCGTTCCAACGAAGAGACGCACCGTTCGGAGGCAACCCTCGCCTTCTTCCTCTTCGGCCACTCAAGAGGATTCACCACCATCACCATCTCACTCCAAGGTTGATCATTTAGCTGGTAAGACCATTACCACTGGGAGAAAAGTTAACTTTGATTTATTTGAATCGGAAGGTTTCTCTATTGGAAGAAATTTAAGGAAATGGGATGGGAAAAAATCTGCTCACTAGATTACCCACATATCCAGCCTTAGTAAGGGAGTTTTACAATGGATTAAGCAGAGGAGAAGGAGGATTAATAAGTAAGAGGAACTAGGGTTACGGTAACAACTGAGATTCTTGGAACCCTATTGGAAATGCCCACTGTTGGTTTAATGGAATGTCAACTTAGGATAGAAGTGGTGCACTGACAAGGATGCTAGGAAGAGATGTGACTGAGTTCGAAGAAATCTTGCAAATCAGTTGAATCTAGAACTCAGATTACTTCATAATATCTGTGGTAGAATCTTATTTCCAAAAATTGGTAGATTCGAGTATGTCTCGGAGCGAGACGTGTTGTTAATGGACTGTATAATTACTGGGAGGCCAGTCAATTTAGCTGGCATGATGATTGGATACATGGCAGAGGCAGCTACAAAGAAAGATCAACACTGCCATACGGTATGATTTTGACACTTATCTTTAGAAGCCAAGGTGTGCTCATAATGGAGAATGAACCTTTAAGAAAATTGAGACACACTGATTATTACAGCATATCAACTATTCATAGAATGGGATTCAAGAAGGTAAATGGTGTTTGGATGAAGGGAGGGAGAGAGGAAAGAGCAGATAGGATGGAGCAGAGAAACCAGAGTAGAAGACCCCGGACCATCTACTGCGGGACCATCAGTCCCTGATTCATCTTTGCGGGACCTTCTTCAGCTGGACCTTCAGAGGCCGGACCGAGTTCTATTCCATCACCTCCACATCAGCCTATAACAAATTCTGGAAGATTTTCTAATGAACAACTTGATCAGTTAAGAGCTTACTTGCTGAGTATGACAGTCACAGGTCTCAAGAAATTAATCAATTGAAAGAAGACTTTAATCAGTTGAAGGATGAACTAAATTCGAGACTGGACATGCTATCCTTTACCTTAGGCAATTCTGTAGAATCCTTTGGAGCTGAGCTTCACAAGATCTTCGAAAGGATGGAAGGCATTGCCGATGGATCAGGATCTTATGTTCATGCAACGGGTCAATTGAAGAAGGATATTGACCTTGCAGTCTCTCAAATCGAAACCTGCCTTGAAAACTTTAAGAAATCACAAAAGGATGATGTAATGGAAATTATAGGTCATCTAAGAAAATTGTATTCAAGCACATCTGACCTTGATTTTGAGTTTGATAGTTTGTACTTAGGAAGTTTTTGAATATCCAATGTATTTCATTTTGAAATGTATATGAATCAACTGATGTAATGGTTCTTGCTTATGAAATACAATTTCACATTTTCAAATTTGATTGATTGGATTCCTATGCTTTATTGAGATTATAGCTTTTTTATCTATACTCTCCTTATTGCTAATAACAAAAAAGGGGGAGAGATGGTTGAGTATATGCAAAGAAAGAAAGATTGAATAATGGAATAAAGAAAGATTGAATAAATATATATGCATAAAGAAAGAAAGCATAAAGAAAGAAAGAAAGGGGGAGAAATAATTGTTTATGCAAAATGACTTGAAATGTTAATCAGTTAAATTTGATATAGGGGGAGCTATTCAATGCAGGGGGAGCTTAACAAAAACTCATTGCAATTTTATGCACATTAAGATTAAAATTCATAATTGATGGATTATATTGAACTCATGCACAATTTTAAAAGCTTTACTTTGAATATTGGCATCAAATCCTTCATTTAAAATGTTTAAGTTTCAAAATGACGATAATCTTTAGTTTGAATGAATTTTTGAATGCATATACTCAAAGTTTTTGTTATCATCAAAAAGGGGGAGATTGTTGACCCAATTGATGATTTTGATGATTAACAAAACTACTTGAGTATAACTATTGGAGGCTCTAATGATTTTGATTTAGTGTTTCAGATTATAAGACTATTGAATGATCAAAATCAGGAGTTACATAGTGTTCTGGATCGAATCTAATGTCTAGGTAAGAATTGCAGACATTAGAGTCGACTCCGAGAATCACAGAGCCGACTCCGGAACTGGCACGGTCATTAGAGTCGACTCCGAGACTGTTAGAGTCGACTCTCACAGAAGAAGCAGAAAGTCGATTTTTCTGGCCCCAACCTAGAGTCGACTCCGGGTAAGTTAGAGTCGACTCCGGAAAAGTTTCTTGTCGACCCCAGAAAAGTCAGAGACGACTCCAGAAATATCGTTTTAAATGCCTCGAGCTAGAGCCGACTCCAGAAAAGTTAGAGTCGACTCCAACCCACCTGGAACGAAAAATCAAGTTGCCAGATCAGCTCTAACGGTAATATTTCTATTTTACCTTATTTCTAACGGATATATTTTGCTATAAGGTACACTCCAACGGATAGTTTTCTTCCAAAAATGGTGTGAAAGAAATCTATAAAAAGGGAAGACTATTGTTCAAAAAGAAGAACAAGAAAAGAAAAATAGAAGAAAAAGAGAGAAAATCTGAGATAGACAAATCCCATTTCAAAAATCCGAGAGCTTGAATCTTAAGAGGAAAACCTTCTAGCTCAAATCCACTCCACTCCAAAAAGCTCAAGAGGAATCCAAAGCGTTCAAATCAAAGTCTTGGTGGATTTCCAACTTGGAGAAAGGAGATTCGTTTCTTGCTTTTCAACTCTTCTCAACTGCTTCAACCACGAAGAATCGGAGCTGAGGCTTGATTCAATCCAGCAAGGAGAAGAAGAAAAGAAGAAAAGCTCAAAAGCCAATCAATCTACAAATCAGGCTTTTCTAAACCTTGTTATTCTTATATTTGTATATTTGCTCATTGAGGAGCTTTGTATTTCAAAAACAATACTTATTTTGTTTGTGCCTAGTTCAATCTGGGGGATTGAACTAGAGGAGGTAGTTTTACCTCGGTTCAAGCTTGGTTAAGCTTGTGTTAGGGTTTTTGTGCTGGTGCCCTTGAAAACAGCTGGGTTCGTTGTGCGCCCGGGAAAACAACAAGTTTGAGTTGTGAGCTTGAAAAACAACTCTGCTGTAATCTAGGGATTATAGTGTGGACCCAAGTGAATCTTGGGAGTGGACGTAGGTGTTGGATACACCGAACCACTATAAAATCTTTTGTGTTTGCCGTGTTCTATTGTCTCTTCTCTATCTCCATTCTATTCACTGCACTTTATAGTTACTTTGCATTTGCCTTCATTAATCTCAAGCAAACTATTTTAAAAAGGGGCTAATTTTTTAAGAACCCAATTCACTCCCCCCTCTTGGGTTGTCATCTGGGCCAACACGTAGGATTTAGTTCTTCCAACCCTAGTTGCTCATATACAGAGTATGATAATATATTAACACTTGCCCTAAGTCTAATAAAGCCCTATTTATGAGGGTGTTCCCTACAATGGATGAAATAGCAGGTGATCTTGGATATTTGTATTTTACTGGCATATGGTTTGATAGATAAGAGCTCACACTGACAACTAGAAAGGCTCTTTAGGGCACATTTGTGGTCTTCTTTTTGGTACATAAATCCTTAAGAAATTTAGCATTGGCTGGGACTTGTTAGATCATGTCCAGTAAAGAGATGTTCACTTTAACTTGCTTAAAGACCTCCAAAATCTTATCAAATTGGGCTGAATTTCAGTTGGGCTTAAGTCTATTTGGGAATGGTTTTACAACCCTAATTTTTGGTTCATCTCCTTCTGGCATGGGCTCAGTTGGTGAGTTAGGCATTACATCAGACTCTGATGCCTTAGGTATTTCTGGCTGATCCAGCTCAATAAGTTATTTAAGTGGTGAAGTTTCTAATTCTTCTTCTTCATATATACCCACCTGGTATCTATTTATTTTTCAGATCTTAATGTATGAATAACACTTAGTTGGTTAATCTGGACTCCTTGCTGTGATCCTTGGATATTTAGGTTCCTAGGGTTAGCTTCGGGTTGACTCGGTAGCTTATTCCGTTCTCTTTCACTTATGGTTGTGGCTAACTACCTATTTGCATCTCTAAATGAGTTATGGCCTGAGTATTAGTGGATAGTTGTTGCCCTGTGTTTTGTATATAGTTATTCAGGGTGGTATTGGTGTTATTTATCATGGCATAGGTGTCAGCTTAGGATTTAACTAGGGTTTCCAGGGCCTTGTCTAGGGAACTATAGCTCTTTTCATTATCATTGACTGGTGGGTTATTTTCTGTAAAATTGGGCCTTAGGTTAGGGTGGTTGAAGTTGGGACTACCTACACTAGGACCTTGTGACCAGGCTGTAAGCTCAAGTGTGGCACATCCAAAGTTCAAGTGAGTCACACAGATTTGAGAGCTTAGGCTACATAAGTTCTCAGGCTCCTAAGTCATTTGGGTCGGCTTGTGACCCAAGAATAGAGAGCATGTGAGTTATGGGTGTATATGGGCTTGGGTTTAAGTGCTTTCTTATATGGCATATGTAACGACCCGGGCCTTGGGCCTGCAGCACCCACGAGCCCATTTCATTATAAGAAAGTAAATCGGATAAGGCCCACGCCAACTTGGGCCACCACAGCCCAAAAGGGATCCAATTGGTGCCTTGTCTTTTTTACTTTACTACATATAAACCACTCAACCAATAGAGAGCATGTGAGTCATGGGTGTACATGGGCTTGGATTTGAGTACTTTCTTGCATGGCATATGTAACGACCCAAGCCCCGGGCCTGCAGCACCCACGGACTCGTTCCATTATAAGAAAGCACATTTGGTTGGGTTAAGCTTCATCTGATACTTCCGAAGCATCGCGAAGCTTTCTGTAAGATCTTCAATATACCGAGATGGCTCCTTGCTCTTTACCAGCATGTTATCAACATACACTTTCATGTTTCGACCAATTTGCTCTTTAAAAACTTTATTGACCAGCCTTGGTAGGTTACGCTTGCATTTTTTAAACCAAAAGGTATAACTCGGTAGCAATAGATACCTCGATCGATGATGAAGGCAGTCTTTTCTTCATCCTCGGGTGCCATCCGAATCTGGTTGTAGCTCGAATAAGCATCCATAAAAGTCAATATCTGGTGGGCCAAAGTTGAATCTACAAGCTGATCAATCCGAGGGAGAGGAAAGCTGTCCTTTGGGCAAGCTTTGTTGAGGTCAGTAAAGTTGATGCAGATCCTCCATTTGCCATTTAATTTCTTCACCATAACCACATTCGCCAGCCAGTCGGGATAATTGACTTCCCAGATGAAGTTGGCTTTAATGAGTTTGTCTACCTCTTCCTCGATAGCCTTTTAACGTTCGGGAGCGAAGCTTCTCTTTTTCTGCTTGATCGGTTGAAATGCTTTGTCCACATTGAGGCGGTGGACCAGGACATCCAGGTCAATTCCAAGCATGTCCGAAGCATACCAAGCAAAAAACATCGGCATTCCTCTAAAGGAACTCGACCAAATCTTGTTGAGGCTTTCCCTTCAGCTGTCACCCGACCCTTATGGTTTGGTTGGGCCAAGCTTCATCAAGCAGTACTTCTTCCAATTCCTTGGTTGGCTCTCCTCGCTGCTCGGCAAAGTTCTCTCGAGCATCCAGCCCATCTACTTCAGGTTTCTTAGACTGAAGGTTAGCTACAAAGCAGTGCCGAGCCACAATTTGACTTCCTCGGACAACCCCCACCCTCCATTTGATGGGAATTTTATTGTAAGATAAGGAATGGAAATGATAGTTTTGAGAGATATTTGCCCTGACCTACCGAGGATGGCATTGTAAGGGGTCCGAAGCTTGGTCACGAGAAAATCCATGAGTGTAGTGGCTACACTGGACCAAGTGCCTGCTCATACTGTTAAAGTGATAACTCCTTCGGGGACTATGGCGTCACCTGTAAAACCCACTAAAGTGGATTCCATGGCCCGAAGGCTTTTCATCTGCAATTTCAATCTCACAAAAGCATCAAATACAAAACATTAATGGAGCTTCCACTATCAATGAAAATGCGCTGTACATCATAGCCGTTCATATTCAGAGATACAACTAAGGCATCATCATGGGGGTATTATACCTCCCGGAGATCCTCATCAGAAAAAGAAAGCTTATCAACTCGAGTCTTCTTCGGTGGGTTTTCTTCCTCGCCCAGCCAGGATGACGAAGAGTCGATCGCCATTATCATATTAACATTGCCGATGATCGAAGGATTTAGTGAAGGGAGTTGACAAGGTTCAGGTTGGCGATCTTCCCCATTATTCGGTTTAGGGACCCTTTTGAACCGGTCTAACCGGCCTCATCGGATGAGCTGCTCGATCTCATTCCGAAGCTGCCAGCATTCCTCGGTATCATGCCCATGATCTCGGTGGAAGCGATAGTATTTGGTTACATCCCTCCAAGCCGCATTACCTCGAAGAGGAGGCCGGAGAATCTAACACTCAATTTCCATCAAGATTTGTACCCTTGGTGTGGTTACAGGGGTATATCGATTGAACCTTTGAGCCGGGCTCTGGGTTCAATCTTGAGGCGGCGATGGAGGAACCATTTGGCGGCAAGGTGGGCTTGCATGGCGAAAGGATCGATGTTTTTTCAAGCCTTTCACCTCCTTCTTCTTTGATTGCTCAGCTCGGGCCAACCTTCATGATTCCTCAATCCTGGCATACTTATCCGTCAAGGCCATCATATCGGAGAGGCTCTTTCGGTAATTAACTTCCAAAGCTAAGTAGAAGTCGCTTTCCTTCGATACTCCTCCCACTAAAGCAGATATGGCCACCTCATGATTAAGATGGTCGACCTCCAATTGGGCCGTGTTGAAGCGGCCGAGGTAATTCTTCAAGGATTCCTCCTTTCGTTGTTTGATCTCGAAGAGGCAATCAGATCTTCGTCGGTAGTGATGGCTACTGACGAACTGGCTGATGAATAATCAGCTCAGCTCGTCGAAAGAATCAATGGAACCTGACTTCAGGCTATTAAACTAGATTCTAGCAGATCCTCTAAGAGTAAAGGGGAAGGCTCAGCATAGGACCGCATCTGATGCTCCGTGAAACATCATGATGGATCTAAAACTGCTCAGGTGGTTGTCGGGATCAGCAGGTCCATGATATGGTTCGATGGTGGGGGTTTGACATGAGGGGGGATCACTTTTCGCATGATCTTCTTGGAGAAAGGGATGCCCTGCTACGCCTTTGACTGGGACGGAGGGGCTTGTCTAGCGGCGTCTAGCTCTTGATGCCATTCCCGATGCATGTCCTATATCTACTGCCTAATCCCTTCATCCAGAGTGGTAGAAGGGATTGGGCGATGGGAAGACATCAGTGGTATCGAATGTTGAGAAGACACCGAAAAAAGAGAACAAGCTCGCCGAGATTTAAGTGGGCTCTTCTCTCCAGTCCACTGCGGCACTGGCTTGACCCTTGCGGGTCGATGAAGATGATCCGTAGCCCTGGACGGATTGGAAGAAGAAATTGCTAGTGGGACAGGAGCAACTACCTTCTCATGAAGCTGCGAAATGGGGATAGCTGGATGGGAAACTCCATGGAGTCCCTGGACCAGCTGGGTCAGTGCCTGGACTTGTTGAACCAGTATAGCAAACTGGTCCAGTGTCACTACTATCACCGATGGTGAAGGGGTCTCAGTTGGTGGTGGTTGCAGAGGTGCTACACTATTGATTGGATCAGGCCTTTGAGAGGCGGCATGATCTTGAGCATCGGATGTGGCTTTCTTCCAATTGGCCATTGTAGGATTCTTCTTCTGATTTTGAACCTTATCTCCTGAATTACAAGTTTACGGGACTTGAGGCCCTTCCTCTAGCGCCAATCTGTTGCTATGGAAATTCGTTCTCTGACTCGGGTGTGGCCCAACTCTGGATCTAGAACCTGCAAGACAGTCCTTATGCAGAGTGTCTGGGGTGGCCCTATGCAAAAGACCCTTCGACGCCCAAGTCAGTAAAAATTCACAGCAAGCAGATGTGAGGAGAAGGCCCTCGCAGAAGAGTTCCTCAAGATCGATGGCCTTTCGAGAACTCAGAGCTCTGCTTGAGCTTTAATGGAGTTTTTAGTCTGAGTGTCAGTGAGAGCATACATGAAGACTTTAGGACAAGGGTATTTATAGGCAATCACCTGATTTCTTGGATGCATCATAGGGGGTCCGAAAATCGTTTAGATTTGAATCGGATTCGGATCAAGTTTGTTACGAGACCGGTGGGATCGGTATCTAGTTAGTTAGAGAATCGACGACTAGGAGAGCTGGTTGATGCCTTAGGATTTAGTAATCCTATAGGCCCTAGGCCACTTCTGATATCATTTGCATAATTTTTCGCTCAAGATCTTGTTTAACTATCATGAATTTGAACTCTTCCACGCTTGGCTCCACAAAGGTGCTTGAATGCCTCGGTATGACTGAGGCATAGGAATAACTCGGTCTGCCGAGGCATTAGAGTACCTCGGTCTGCCAAGGCATTTGGATAGCTCGGTTTGCTGAGGCGTTTGAATAGCTTGGTTTGCCGAGGTATTTGAAAAGCTCGATTCTGTCGAAGGCGGTTTGACTCTACCAAAGACGGTTCGGCTTCGCTATTTTTCAGATGTTTTGGCCATTCTGTATACCCAATTAGATATGTCATTATAATTGAAGTGTTGGGGCTACAATGTTTTTAGAATGATTGAGGTCCCAATGATGCTCATCCAAAATTAATGGTGGGGATCCACATTATTGATTATGATCTACTTCACAAAATTATTTGAAAACCAAAAGTTATGTCTTCTAAATGATATTTACCTCACATCAAGTGATCCAAAATTATGTTATTTTAATGGTTCAATGTGATGTTTTACATGATTTATAATTTGGAAGCATCAAAGTCTATTAAATTTTGGTACATGCATGTTTATAATATGTGGAAGGTGATTAATGTTGTTTATTTTTAATTTACATTGCCCTACAATATAGTTTGCCACACTAACGCTATTACAACAATGATGATTGTACCCATTTGATCTATGGCTAGGATGTTTTCAAAAGACATAAATTTTTATTTCTCGGTAGTTTCTATGATGCAAATCATGATTAAAATAGGGATTCTCAATTTAGAATTTTCATTATCGATTTTGAGTTAGTAGGATTAATACCTTAATCCTTTAGGAGACTAGATGAACTCACACACACACATATAATATTTATGTTATATTTATATTTATAACATATATTATTATAATAACTAATAATTATTATATATATGTAATTTTAGTTTATATAAATTATAAAAAGAATCATTTACAACAATCATAAATAAATAAGCATATTATGATCATAATAATAGTTATATTATTAAATGATCATAAAATTATAACAATAATTAATATTGTAGTATAATATTATAACAATTTTTGATGCTATTATAATTTATTATAATAATAAAAAATAAATATTTATTATAATATTAAAATTATGTTTTGTAATAATTAATATAGATTTGATATGTTAAAATTAAAGAATCATTTACAAAAATAATAATAAAATAAGCATATTATGATCATAATAATAGTTATATTATTAAATGATCATAAAATTATAACAATGATTAATATGGTAATATAATATTATAATGATTTTTGGTGCTATAATAATAATAAAAAATATAAAGATTTATTATAATATTAAAATTATATTTTATAATATATTTATTGTAGTAAGTAATATTGATTTGATATGTTAAAATTACATAATATTAAATTTCAATAATTGCATAGCGGTGTGGGATTATCCAAAGGGGCTCCTTCAAATTGCAATTCAAGTTGTAATTAGAATTGTGGCCAATTTTGCATGCAGTTCTAATTGCAAAATTTGGGCCCTTTGTTGCACATTAAATGCAACCTGCAGTTGTAATTGCAAGCATTCAAACAGTTGTTTTACTTTTAGGTAATCGGTCTGTTATTAAACTACTACAGAAGCATTTGTAATTGCAACATGTGAACAAACAGTCTCACGTGCAGATAGAAGAAGGATGGTGTACATACGTATATGTTTTGCCTTATAACAACAACAGATGTAAAATCATATCTTTATACAGAAGCTGTATGTATGTATGTATGTATTATAATGCTCCTGTTATATACACACACACACACAATGCATATATGCATGTGCACATGTAATATATAATTACAGGTACACATACATGTATATGTACATAAGCACATCAGTACATGCAATCATACAACTAATTAGACATGCATACAGATGGCTATACCTAATCATGTATGTCTGCTCATAACTGGCAACTGGCTACCATTTGTGATCTGGAATTTTGATACATTTCCTTGTGGAGCGGAGGAGCCTATTCTCTGTTACTTTAAATATGGAGAAGTTGATATTCTTATACCTTGTTTTGTTTGTCCGCATCCAACAATTAAAACAAGGTTTATATTTTCTTGATCTCACTACATCCCAACTGAGAGCTTGATCGCTAACTCTTGATTGACTCACTCACTTTATTCTCATTTTCTTGCAGGATGTTTTATGGACCTGGTGATCCATATGCCTTATTTGCTGGGAAGGGATGCCAGCCGTCCGCTGGCCCTCATGTCCTTTGATCCCAATGACCTTACAGGTGACTTGGAAGGACTTGGCACATCAGAGCTGGAAGTCCTACAAGATTGGGAAGAGAAATTTAAGGAGAAGTATGTTAACGTTGGGAGACTTGTTTCCCAGAGTGTGGACAGAACAGAAATGAGTCAAGCATTGCATAAAGATAGAGTGGATCAGTTGATGAGGCATCTTTTAATGGTTGCTTTAGCTGTTGGTCAACAATTACGTTAGATGGCTATTGGCCAATAGCTGAATCAACTGCTAATTCAAATCAATCTTAAATCTCCTCAATGATAATCCTTATTCCATCTATGATCTACTCGTTCATCACTTGGAAGGCCGCAAATCTGAAGTTTCTCAAACTTTCAGGAACATTTAAATATGAGTTTCACGTTCAAGCGAAAAAAAAAAAAAATTTGCATCTAAGTTCCTAAATCCTAACAACTAAGTAATTTTTTTTTCCTTTTCCTTTTTGCTAAAATTAATATGTTACATGATTTCCTACCGTACGTATTTTGTCCTGGGTCCCAAATCCTGCAGCCCGGGAGCAGTGCTCCTACAAGCTACAAGTCCCAGCCAACCCACAAAATACTCGTGCCTTGGCTGCAGCAATTAATGTTACAGACCATACCCATCGTTAATTACTTCCACCTCCATATTAAAGCGCTCAAGCTACCCCCAGTGGGAATCCAATGCACCATCCCAAATTCCTTCCGTCTGAGTATAAGTTGGGATCAAATTAAATAGCCAGGTTAAACAACTCGGTTGTCAGATATCTGATAACTGGGGTGCTAAAACTAGATCGAGCTTTCTTTAATTCCGCATGTGAATGCATCATTATAAGTTTGACAATCTTCTTCCGACTTAAACCATTAATTTGTTTCCACGGCTAACATTTTTGGACCGTTGCCAGGAGCTGGAGTCGTTCGTTGCTTGAAGGTCTAAGCTTCGTGCCAGGATTTGCATTTGAGAACGATGTCACCTACATCGGTTTCCTTAACAGAGTACGTGCATGGTGGAGAGCTGAAGCTTCGGTCACAGGGTCTCTAGAATGTCCCCCATCCATGGCTCAACATCCTGGTGCCCAGGTCTAGGATCATCGATTTTGATCAAGGAGTCTTCAAGTTCATCCTTAGGCATCACAATTCGACGGGTCCAATCCTAATTTACCCCATGAACAGAAACAATCCTAATTCAGGGCAGAGAGCCTACAGTGGTGCTCAACAGGGAAAAAAAATAAAGAAAGGACATGAGAATATAACATTTGTTTAGAAGGAATTATCATATAACTTTTTTTTTATTTTTTAAGGATCATAATAAATCAAACATATGTTGATAGCTTAAACAAATAAATATTATTGTATCAACCATCACTTGAACTGGGGGGTAAAAATGATTACAATAGGTATGAATCAATTGATTTAATTTCAGATATATTCTTCATTCATGTGCTGGCTGAGCGTATATGGCACCATTCAATACCTTACCTTTCACGCTAGTAGGAAAAGAAAAAAGATAGGAGAACCCAACAAAAATAATTGAAAGTATCTACAGTCCCCCCCATTGACGAAGCAGCAGCAGGAGGAGACTACTTGTGCAAAAAATGCAACCAGGAATTGAGGATGCATGGGTGGTTCAGTGCACAATGAGCACTGCAGCTCCCTATAAAGCCATTAGATTAGAAGATATAGCTGCCAGGGAGCTTGGCTCATAGCCGTGCACCCTAAAGCGATAGATGCACGTATGATCTGAACTCCCATGGTTGGAGGTGAAGTCTAGTCGCACCTTATTGACCACCACACCCAACTCATGAGCTGTCTCGACGTTGAAGGTCTGCGCATTGCTCTTCTCCAGTCATAAGAGAACTCACTCAAGCGGTACACCTTGGCTTGGCTGGATGGGTCATCATCATCATCTGATTCAAACCAACCAGAGACCCGACAATCCTTGGGGGCACTGCTCCTGTCATAAGCCACGCTCTGCGCACATACCACATAAAAAGAGGCATCAACGGCAATTAGGCATTATATGAATTAATAGGAAAGAAACAGTTAAAATAAACAACGCTAAGTTCCAAATGCCTCAAAATGAAAAGAAAAGAACAATTGAAGCAAAAATTACCTTAGATACATGCTCCAGTGTGACAGCCTCAGGTATAATCCCTGTTCTGAGCCTAATCTCAACAAACCCACTGCTTCCTTGCAAGGGAAAACATTGGCCAGGCTCCCCATAACTTGGCTCCAGCATTTTGTGAGCACTAGGGTGAACTCCATTTCCAATTATAAAAGCACGAAGCCAACTGTTCACTCCTTGAAAACCATGAGGCTCTGAATGACTGACCACCCTGGCCCCACCAGAAGCTAAAGCATAATCAACCCTTCCAAGTCCATCGGCTGCATGCCTTTCAATCTCTTTCTTAACAAGATCCCTAGCAAAAGACATAATTTGGTCCAAATGAACATCACTATCACTACCATCTAGTTTTCTAGCAAGCTCATCCGAAATATTTCAAATTCTTCCTTTGAAAGCAGACCCATATCCTTGAATTCAGTCAAAGACTTGTCTAAACCATCAATCTTAACTTCCAACTTCTTCAACTCCTTCTCCAACATTGCTACTTTCTCTTCAATTTGCTTTCTAAGTTCCCTTGCTTGGGATCCATCAATCTTAACTTCCAACTTCTTCAACTTCTTCTCCAACATTGCTACTTTCTCTTCAATTTGCTTTCTAAGTTCCCTTGCTTGGGATCCATCAGTCTTAACTTCCAACTTCTTCAACTCCTTCTCCAACATTGCTACTTTCTCTTCAATTTGCTTTCTAAGTTCTTGGGGATCCATCAGTCTTAACTTCCAACTTCTCAACTCCTTCTCCAACTTTAATTTGCTTTTTAAGTTCCCTTGCCATGATCCCAAGCTCATTTCCAATTTTTTGATCTACAGCTGCTACCTGAACTTGCAACATGTTAGCTATTTTCTTTAAAGATGCCTCAATTTCAGAAATCTGACCCTCATAATCCAAAGCAAGAAATGGTGAGTTAGTATTGTCTCCAATCCTACCAGCCAATCTCCAAACTGTCTGCCCCAGCCATAAAAGAGCTACTAGAAGCAGACAATTCTTGGTTAGAATGCTAAGAACAGTTTGCCACTTTGCTTTTCGCTGCTTCGGAATAGCTCTTTTATGCCGTGGTGAAATGGTGGAGAAAGCGAACGATACTTTCTTCAACCGTGACAAGTCTTTAGATCTCTCAACAACAGATTCTTCCTATTTGTTTGGCTTAGATCCTTCCATTAACAATCATCTTATCCTCATTAACTCCTCCTTCAGTAAGCACATAAAGCCTTGATTTCTTCTCTTCAATTGCCACCGTTCTTCTCCTAGCATTTGGCTTTGAGTTTGAATCCAAGGTCAAAGATGCATTATTATTGGCAGCAGGATTTGCTTCCATTGCAGCAATGGTGGAAGCAGACTCAAAAGTAATCTAAGAAAGATGGAAAATAATAAATAAAGATTTTGAGGAAAAAAAGACTGAATATCTCTCATAGCTAAAGCTAAAGAAGCAATGAATTAAATTGAAGGGAAAAAGAAATAACTAATAACAGATTCAACCGTCCGTAAAACTAAAATATATGCATTTCTAAGAAAAACAAATTTGCAACAAAAACTCCTTTAGAAAAAGGTCAATCAACCAACAAACAAAATGTTAAGCTATAAAATCTGCAAATAAAACCAAAAACTAAAAAAATGGCTGAATAGTTTATGATATGGATCAAGACATTAATAAAAGAAAAGGAATTGAATCATTAGTTTTTTATTTTTTTTCAGTATCTTTTATTGCTAGTATCACATAGTTAACTAATAAATTAAAGAAACATATAGAAAAAGGATTCTTATTGCAAATGAGATATGTAAAAGGAGAAACAGGTAGGTGTGAGGACCGATCGATTACAGAGGCTTGGGCTCCGTGTGGTTGCCGAGGAGATCAAGCGCCCGAGGCGATCAAGACCGATCGCACAAGTCCGCGCCGAGGAGATCAAGCGTTTGTTTGGATTTGTGCGAGGGGAAAGCAACGCGGAAGAATTTATAGGAGGGGGGCCGCCGATTCCTTCGTTTCCGAGTTCTAAAGAGGATTTTTTCCTTTTTTATAAGAGGGATGCCAACGCTTGAGAGCGTTGTTACATTGACTGTCATTCTTTTATGGTATATAATTAATATATATTTATATATAATATATAAATATGCAAAAAAAAAAGCTATATTTTTTATAAATGTTCGCATTCAACATATATAGCGTAGTGACCTTCCTTTTAAAGTTCCTTTCTTCCCTTCTTATTTTATTAAATGCCTCTTAACCTTCACAAAATTTTTTTTTCTTTCTTATTCTTTTGGAAGCATGCTGGTTAAGGAATACTTATTAATAAAGTCTTCCATGCATGCGCCCATCTTGCATATGCGATGAATCAATAATGGGTTTGTTCCTTCTTATAAACGTAAATGCTCTAAGAAGCTTTCCTTTTAATTATTTTTAAAGATATCTTTTTCTCATATTAATATCGGAGGGTCGCCTCTTAAGCACCAAAAGTAGTAGTTAGCCGCCAAGGGGTGCCACGGATCTCTCGTGGCCATAAAGTTGAGTTCTCTTATTTTTAAGGATCTCTAACCCTTTGTATGTAGATCTTCGCACAATCTTTAGGGGTCTCGCACTCTTCGCAAAATCTAGACAAGCAACAATAACAAAATATTAATCTAAAATTATTTAATTATTTTTTCATCTTATTTGACTTAAAATTATATTTTAATTACAACTAATTATTTTTAATATAATTTTTAATTTATTTTTTTCTATATATACCATACCATTTATTTACATTGATGTATTTATAGGTTTACATTAAAAAAAATTAGATTTACATTACATTTATCTCTATATTTTTACAATAACTTATTTTTTCTTCAATTAAAATATATTTATCTTAACTTTCTTATTTTAACTATATTTATTATATATAATTTTTAATTATCAATATTTTCTATCTACATCTAAAGGGACAAGAGAAAGAAATTAACCAAAAAAAGGGTTTATCATGTATAGCCACCCAACTCTTCTATTGATATATTAATGCTACTTAATAATAATAATAATAAAATTTGTAGGCTTTATTCGTACACGTTCCCGTTTATGAACTTTACCCGGCCGACGATTAAAAGCAAAGTTTTACAAATTCAACCCAAACAAAAGAAATAAATATTTTCTTTCCATGCATGATGAATTGCTTTCAAGAATTATTATTTTTTATTTTTTTATTTTTTTCTATTTTGCATGCCCATGTTTCAAATAGAGTTAATTAAAGTTCCATTATAAACTATTAATGATAATTGTAATTATTTTTTAGATAGAAAAGGAATTGGAAGGGGAAAAGAGAGAGAGAGAGAGTGGTATGGAACGAACCAAGAGGATGCCTATAGAGTAAAAATTGTATATGTTCCAGCTTGGTCTCTCGCCATCGCTCCCTCACTTCCTCACTCCCTAATTTTTCTCTCCACTTTACTATATTATTTATTGATGAATATCCTCTACTCTACTCTGCTCTAGTCAGGATAAAATTGATATTTAAATTATTATTATTTTAATTATTTCTCTTGACTGTTAAAAAAAATTCATTTGAGTCCCAGTAGGAGTCAACAAAAAGATAAAAAAAATACACGTCGAGCTTATTGTTATAGGCCGACCCTAGATAACTTCTCGGTCCCGAGTCCGAGCTGCCCCACTCTGCCCAGGCCAACTATATTTAGATACAGTTGGTTTTACAGCTCAGATGAAGAGGATTTTTTCCAACCAAAACAAAAAAAGCTTTAATTACTTTCCAATACGTACAAATTCCATCATATGACGAAGTGGACTAAAATCGAAAGAAAGAAAGAAAGAAAATGAAATGTATAAAATATTATTATATTTTCTTTCCACTCAAGGGAGAGATGCGTGGATGTGTATAGACGTGGCACGATATTTAAGCTCGTAAATGTAATCACAAAACTCCTTCCCAAATAATGAGCAGTGCAAGTATTCCATAAATTGAAGCTGCGAATGAATTGATATCTAATAATATTATATTATATTATTACATTATTAGATTAATGATGATATACTTGCTAATAATATATTATATATATTATTAATTAATATTAAAATAAAATAATATAATAAATATTATTATATTATATATTATTATTGTTGCTGCTACTTGTTGTTATGTCATAAGAATCCTAGTATACTAAAGAATATAACATTATATTGTAATATTATTTTATTTTTTATACTATATTATGATATTATTATAAAATATATCATCTAGTCTAACATGATTTAAGTGGATTTTAGTATTACTACGATTAAGCATAACTAATATGAATTTTGAAGCTAATTACGACCTCTTAACATGTCCCTAATACTTGGAAGGATAATTGATACTCATTTATTGATCCTTTTCCACCATCCATCCCTTTTCGTTTAGTCCCAGAATATTTATTTTTATCACTTGATTTCAATAGCCATTAAATATTTAATCCTAATACCACATATACTTAAGCATATTTTGTGCGAAATATATATAAAAAAAACTATGTTCAAAAAGCAAGATGTGTGTCTAAAACTTGGCTTAACTACATGCATGTTTAAACCAAAAAAAAAGAAGTAAATGTATAATAATTAAACAAAAAATTATAATTAATTATCGAACCAATTGTTAAGCTCTCACACAACTAAGGAATAAATAAATAAATAAATGCTCTAGATAGGAGGAGCTATATTTCTAGCCATATAAATTCTATCTTTCATTTCATAAAGCTATACCTTTTGCACCTACAATCCTTTATGTTATCTACACCTTCGATATTTACAATTCATTATGATTTGTTACTAGTTATCCATTGTCATCTTCCATTACAGTTCTAATTATCCATCTTTTTTTACATATATTATTTCTCTATTGGTTTATAGCCTAAGATACTAATAATACTGTAATCTTATTATGATAACCCCTTTATGAATTGCTACTAACCACTATAATAGTTATAATGACTATTATCTATCAAAATTTGCCTAGGCTATTGGTATTTAATATTAAAAAATTATTATATGATCAATAATTTATCATTTTATATTATAGAATAATGATTAAAATAAAATAAAAATACTAAATATGCTCATTATGTCATTGTATAGCGTATTGATCCTAGCATCAAAGTTGATGATTGATTAAGCAACATGTTGAGCTCCGACTAATATTACCTATACCTATGTACTGCATTTCCATACGCTACATTGGATCAATGGATTGAGTAGTAATCAAGCAAATAAGTAAATGGATCAAAGCATTACTTGAATGAAAAATTATAATTTTATCCATTAAAATTATTATTCAATAGATAAAAATATATTTTGATACTATTGCGAGGAAGTATGTAGGTGGTATGGATTTTATACTATTTTGAAAGGATGAACCATCAGTCCGATAAACCTTAAAATGGACAGTTCTCCCTATCTTTCTCTAAACATTGAAGTTTAAAAATAAATCTCCACTTAAATCAAGAGCTCAAAATGGACAAAGGACGATTGTTTTTTGTTGTACCTGGGTATTGGCCATAAATAAACAAAAATGAAAGGGCATATAAGGAGGTAGTATAAGAGGCTAAAAGCTTTGAATGAGACTTTAAATGATACAATTGAAGGCTAGCTTCTAAAAAACAATTAGTGCCATAGCTAAACCTAAAAACAATGGTATTCTTGTAGTGCTTACTTTAAGCCTTCTGTTTATCCTGCATCTAATCCATGCTGTTAGCTTCTACTTCAGTATTTGCATCCATGGTATATCTATGCAATTCTTGATTCATGTCTGTTTTGTCTGCACTCTATCGCCATCTCCATCTCTGGTTTTCTTGGAAATAAGTCTCCCAAGATTAACAGTTTAACTTACACTTGAATTCCTCTTAGTAATCTTGTAGGATGTCTAGCTCTGATGTACTAGGTCTTTTCTTCCAAAAGTCACCTCTAAGAAGTTACTGGAATCGAAGAAAGGCATCAGCATATCAGCTTTCCCAATAGCAGATCATTGAAGGAAAATACATCTTAATTTTTGTAAAGCATATCTAAGAAACTAAAATCTAAATAGAATAATATTTGATAACTAAAATGCATGGCATAAAATCAAAAGTAAAAAATTAGAAACAATATAATATTGAAGATAATAGTTGATGGCCAATTGAAGATAATAGTTGATGGCCACTTTTTCTAGTTTCATGCTCCTTTAAGTCGGTTACCAAAGATTATTGATGATAGAAATATGTCAAAATATCTTGGTCAGCAAGCCAAAGCCATGGACAAATATCCAAAAACAAGCCCCTAATCTAAGCATTCTATAAGCAAATGGAGTTTTTTTCAAAAAAAAAATGTTGGAACACCTGCATGCCAGAGGATCTATATCTATGGGGAACTAATATGCTTGCTTTTGAAAATATCATGAAGTTTAAGCAAGTATGCTATTAAAGTGTAACTCAATAAATAGTTAAGCCATTAGTTCATGGAGTTATGGCCTTACCTCCATAAAACCATTTGAGTACTAAGTTGCAGGCTTTATGACCTCACCAAGACCCACTACATTTCTGCACCCACACCCTCAAAAAAAAAAAAAAAAAAAAAATTAAATCAAACACATCCCACTTGGCCATGTTTCCGCTCTACAATCCATTTAATAGCAAGGTCAAATTAGAATTTAAGTTTAAATGGAAAGGGCAACGAAAGGACCACCTTCAGCGCTACATAATCTAAAGTTATATAGTTAGCATACAAATCACATAAACAGAGGAATGAAGCATATTGGTACTTTGTATCAAATGTGATTGCTTGGGTTGTTGCTAAAACAAATGCTTAATAACTTGACCAGAGCCCTTTTCTCCTATAAAGATTAGTCTGCTTTCAATGAATTCCTACCTCAACAAACTTTTTAAAATAAATTTTAAAAAAGGCTCCAATTTGAATTATGACAAATTTGGAATTGCAAATTTATCTCTGATCATAACCTTGATGAATGATGGTCCAATCCAGTTCCTTTTTCTATATCAAACTTCATTTTTCTTTACCACCCACCTATATCTAAATTTCTCCATCACACTAGTCAATTGCCAAATGCCTGAAAGCTGAGGTCCCTGAAATCTCTATCAAACTTTACCATACCAAAATTGTTAATTTAGATATCGGAGGTTAGTGCTGTCTTACCAACAAAATTTAAAAAACAAGAAATCAAATTTTGTTATCCTACCATCTATGCAGTTTCTCCCTCCCCAATGTCTCCTTGTCTTTCTCCCTTCCTCTCCTCTCCTCTCCTCCTTCTTTATTTGTCTCTATGGGACCTGGGTAGGTGTGGTGGAACAGGGGATAATCTCCCTAGGTCACACCATCCCCTCTCCTCCTATTTTTCTTTCTTTTTCTATCTCTCTCCACCTCACTTTCTCTCTCTCCCCCTTCTCTCTCTATCCACTTTGTCTCTAGCTCCTCTATCTACCCNCAGTCTGACTGATTTAGGTGCCACTTAACCCGACTTAATCTTGTTTCATTCTACTGACTTCATAGATTCAGTGGGAGAACTTGATTAGTCAATTTATCTTCAGATTATTAAATCCTCTAAAATTATTAGGTTCTTAAAATGAAATAGTTATATGATAACTAGATCATAGCCTCCCATTAAAATGAGTGATAATGAGACCGATGTCTTGATAATCATTGGAGGCACTCCATGCCTGGTGCTTGTCAACCATCAGAATTATCATTCATTATAAATCAGCGTAACTATTAAATAGACAGTCAGGTGGGCCGAGCTTCACTGGGCTTGGTTGTCTATTGATAGGTTACACTGATTATATTATTTAATGGTTGGACCTAACTAGAACTTTCAGTGGAGGCACTCCATGCCTGCTGAAGAGGAACATAGGGCAAAACTGAACACTAAGAATTGTTTGGAAAACAATTGGTTTTAAACCTACTCTTAGATGCATATGGATTGGCCAAGCTTTACTTGGGCCTGTATATAGTCTATGTAGATCTTAGTACCAACTAAAGAATTAAGAATAATTCTTCGAATTAGGGTGTAGAGGCTGCCAATTTGAACAAAATAGTGGAAAATCTTTAGACTAAAGTCAAGTCTTTAGATTGAACCAATTATATACTAATAAAGTTTAGTTTTTCTTATGCAGAAAATGGCCACTTATTTATCATTAAGGTCCCTATTGGATAGTGACAAGTTGAATGGTTTAAATTTCAATAGCTGGTTTAGAAAACTTAAGATCATCCTTGAGCATGAGAGGATTCTATATATTCTGAATAATCCTGCACCAGAGATACCTAATGCAAACACAAATAGTTCTAAGAGAGACACTTATCAAAAGTGGCTCAGTGATAGAACTAGCATGTGTTGCATCATGCTAGCAGTGATGAACAATGAATTCGATCGCCGATTCAAGAATGCTCAGCCGGAAGAAATCATTCAAGCGTTGAATGAATCTTTTGGCACACCCGATGATGTTGAAAGGTACAAAACTAGTTATGCTATTTTTAATGCTCGAATGAGGGATGAATCTCTGTCACTGATCATGTATTATATATGATCAAGAAGATAAAACTCCTAAGCAAGCTCGGCTTTCCCCTGCATGAGCAGTTGGAAAAGATGTGATCCTAATTCTTGACTCCATCCTTCGACCTTTCCTTACTCATTTTCAAATGACAAAGCTTACAGTCAACTACCACGGTTTGTTGGGGTTGTTACAGAACTTTAAGAAGGACAACTAGCTCTCTAAGGGTTTGGTTAATGTGGTTGAAGGATCTAAGGTAGGGTGTCAACCCTTTGGGAAAGGAAAGAAGAAAAAGAATAAGAAAAAAGGTGCAACATGCTAGGACATCTATAAGGGGTCAGATGCAGAAGAAGAAAGTTGATAAAAGTTAGGCTGAATGCTTTTATTGCAAGATACAAGGGCACTGGAAGAGGAACTATCCTCTTTACATTGTCACACTTGATCCAAACAGGCCAAAGAAGAAAAAAGGGCAAGATGTTGCTCAATAAGATATTTATATGATAACACCTTGTAATTTTTCTATATATGATAATCAGACCTGGGTATTGGATACTGGGAGTCCTTTTAACATTTGCAATTCATTGCAGGGACTATAGGTCATTAGAAGATTTAAAGACAATGAAAGACTCCTCAATGTCGAGGATGGACGATTAGTTCGAGTTCTTGCATTAGGAGTTCTTGAAATGGTTTTTAATAGAAATGTCATTGTACTAAATGATTGTCCTTTTTTCCCAACGTTCTTGTTGAACGTAATTTTTGTAGGCCTTCTGGCCAAAAATCATTATGAAATTTCAATAAAGGATGTTACTTTGAATATCATTATGAATGGAGTCACTGTAATGACTGGGCATTTATCTAATGGCATTTATATATTATCACAGCCTGTAAATATAGTGTACAAATCAAGTAAGCGCCCTAGAATAACTGATGTCATAGATATTTATCTTTGGCACCATCAGCTGGGTCATATCAACAAGAACAGATTAAACAGGTTAACCCAGAGGGCATCCTTCGAGTTGATGATTGTAAATCATTAACTTCCTGTGAATCCTATCTTCTTGGTAAAATGACCAAGTCATCTTTTACTAGAAAAGGTGAAAGAGCCAAAGAGCTATTGGGTCTAGTACATACTGATATATGTGGACCAATGAGCACTTATACTAAAGGTGGATATTACTACTTTATTACTTTTACAGACAACCTTTCTAAGTTTGGTTATATCTATCTTATGAGACATAAATCTGAGTCATTTGAAATATTCAAACTATATCATAAAGAAGTAAAAAAATAAATAGAAAAATGTATTAAGACCCTTCGATCAGATCGAGAGGAGAATGCATTTCAAATGACTTTGTGACATATCTAAGGAAGAATGAGATTCTCTCCCAATGGACTCCTTCAGGAACACCACAGCATAATGGTGTGTCGGAAAGAAGGAATCGAACCCTGTTAGACATAGTTCGGTCCATGATGGGTTTTGCAAGCTTGCCAATATCATTTTGGGGATATGCATTAGAATCAGCTTGTCATATTCTCAATAAGGTTCCAAGTAAGTCTATTTTTAAAACTCCACATGAAATATGGTATGGACATAAATCGGTTATCACCTATCTGAAAGTCTGGGGGTGTTCGGCTTATGTGAAACGTGCAAAATCAAACAAACTTGAATCCAAATCTAATAAATATTTTTTTATCGGCTATCCAAAAGAAATCAAAGGATATTACTTCTACAATACTGAAGAACAAAAGTTGTTCATTAGCAATAGAGCAATTTTTCTTGAAAAGGAGTTCCTTAGGGAAGGAACAAATAGCTCTAATATTGAACTTGAGGAAGTTCATCAAGTAGAAGGAACAACACAAAATATTGAACCCTTAGAATTTGAGTTGATTAGATCAAACTCAAAACCCATTTTAGATGCACCATTAAGGTGATCTGGTAGAGTACCATATCAATCAGACAGATACTTAGGTTTCTTGGTCCAGAACGAGGATCCGATCACCTATATGGATGCTATGCAAAGGACTGACTCTGATAGATGGCTTGATGCCATGAAATTTAAACTTGATTCTATAAAGAAAAATAATGTATGGACATTCGTTGACCCATCGAAGGGATAAAACCCATAGGGTGTAAGTGGGTTTTCAAGAGAAAAAGAGGCGCAGACAGAAAGGTAGAGACCTACAAAGCACGTCTGGTTGCCAAGGGGTATCGCCAATGTTATGGTATTGACTATGATGAGACGTTTTCTCCTGTGGCAATGCTAAAATCCATTCGGATTATGCTAGCTATAGCAGCACACTTACATTATGAGATTTGGCAGATGGATGTTAAAATCGCTTTTCTAAATGGTAATTTAGAAGAATAGGTGTATATGATACAGTCTGAAGGTTTTATATATGAAGACGAGTCTAAAGTGTGCAGGCTACAAAAGTCCATTTATAGACTTAAGCAAGCATCTAGGAGTTGGAACATATGATTTGATAATATGATCAAATCTTATAGCTTTGTTAAGAATAAAGAAGAACCTTGCATTTATAAATGGGCTAATGGTTTCATTATTGTATTTCTTGTATTATATGTGGATGATATTCTCTTAATCGGGAATGATGTCCTTGCATTACAAGGAATAAAGACATGGTTATCATCATAATTCTCCATGAAATATCTGGAAGAAGCATCCTACATCCTAGGGATGAAAATATATAGAGATAGATCTAAGAGGATGCTTGGTCTATCCCAATCTACGTACATTGACACAGTCCTAAAAAGGTTTAGCATGGAGAATTCCAAGAAAGGCTATCTTTCGATAGGTCATGGAATTCATCTTTCTAAGAAGGATGGTTCGACAACTCCTAATGAAAGAGAACGTATGAGGCGAATTTCATATGCTTCGGCAGTGGAATCGATTATGTACACCATGACATGTACAAGACCAGACGTGGCATACTCACTAGGAGTAGTGAGTAGATACCAATCTGATCCAGAGAAAAACACTGGAAAGTTGTTAAGACAATCCTTAAGTATTTGAGAAATACTATGGACTAGTGGTTAGTCTATGGAGAGTATGATTTGAAGCTTGTTGGATATACTGATTCCAGTTTCCAATCAGATCATGATGATAGCAAAAGTGTGTTGGGTTTTGTTTATCCTAAATGGTGGAGCTGTTTGCTGAAAAAGTTTCAAGCAATATACAGTGGTAGATTCAGTGTGCAAGGCAGAGTACATCGCTGCATCAGATGCCACGAAAGAAGTTGTGTGGCTGCAAAAGTTTATCTCGAGCTTGGAGTGGCACCTTCCATAGATGGACCAGTCTTGTTGTACAGTGACAGCACTGGTGCCATAGCTCAAGCAAAGGAACCACGAGCACATCAGCGCACCAAACACATATGCGCCAATTTCATCTCATTCGAGAGATTGTAGAATGAGGTGACATAAATCTTCAGAAGATTGATGGAAAGAAAAACCTAGGCGACCCATTTACTAAAGCACTTAGCATCAAGGAGTTTGACAACTATAAGTTGAAGATGGGTATTAGATACTGTAATGAGTGGCTTTAGGCTAAGTGGGAGTTTGTTAGGAATTGTATCCTAAAGACAATCATTTGATGATTGTGCTAATGTAAATAGCATATAAATTGATATATTAATAAAAGTTATTTGGCAGTTTATTCATTACAAGAACATCTTCTTAAAACTCCTAATAGTAATGAAGCCCTTAGGATCTTCTTTTACAATAAAGGATGATTTATCTTTGAAGGTCCTTAAAAGAGTTTGCGACCAAATGATATACTATGACAGGGCCATAGTACTATCAATTATAAGATGTTGTATATCATAATTATTGGTTGTCCTCTTAAACAAGGAGTGTAGAGACACTGGTATGACATACAGTGAAAATGTAGGAGTACATTTCATTGAATGTGACTCATTTTCAGACACTCTACTGTCAAGAGTTAATTTGAGAAGATATGGGTATAAGTATCCTTTAGATCTGAGGATCACAACCAGTGACTTGTAAGCAACTCATTGTACTTAGATGCCATACCACCTGAATTTTTAGTCTAGCTACGAAAGGTTACTGGGTGCAGTCAAGTACTTATGATAGTCAGTTGTGGATCAAGATGGAATTTGACCTATCCTGTTAAAAGGAGAAATGCTTGTGTTTTAATTTAGTAAGACCTTGGCCAAGGCACTTCATATGAAGGTCACATGATCACTAAAGTTGAAATTACTTTATGAATTTGCTATTTGGAGTTGACAGGCTCTTAAGTCATCCTTAGCATTTTGGTCAAGAGGATGAATTATACGGTAACGATTTCTTAGGGTTCTCGAGTTTGCTCGGCAACTCTTCGACCTATCCGGACGTCGGGTTTCATTGCTAGATGAGCACATCAATTAGTATAGAAAGTTATTCCTATGCTGCCAGCTTAGGTTCGAACCTAAAGAGTCACACGCATAGAAGTTTCCTAGGATGATCTATTTATTGATCAACGATTGAGAATCGTATATGATTTAATTAATCAATTTGATTGATTGAATTATCTCAATTGGGTTAAGTACAAGTGAATAAGATTCAATTAGGTTTAAGTCTATTAGAAGGACTAATCAATTTCAAATATTGATTTGAAATTGGACTTGATTTGGATTTAAATAGATTCAGGACTAGCCAAATTTGATTTGGGCTAGGACTATGATCTATGTGGGTTCAGTCCAATGAATCCAAATCAGCTTAAACCAAAACCCAAACCCAAACTCCATATATCAAAAGATTTTTCTCGTATGAGGATCTCACATGATAAGATAACTAAAATCTTAACTCATAAGAGATTAAATTCTCATGTAGAATTTAATGTATAACCTTAATCTTCTCCAAATGGTTTCCGTTGGAATTCTAAGTGTTAGAATTCATGTGGAATTAATGTACCTCTTTGAATTAACCAGATAATGGAATTCTAAGTGTTAGGATTCATATCTCTTTGGTTTTCACCGAATGTGTCGGAATTAACAAAATGTTGGAATTCTAAGTATTAGAATTCACAGGTTTTCAACCAAACGTTGCATCTCTTTGGTTTTCACCAAACGTCAGAATTCTAAGCGTTAGAATTCAATGGGCTAAAGGCTAAATTGAGCCTATAAATTAGAGGACATTCTTTACTAGATGCACAAAAATGATATGTTATGATTGAAATTCTAAAGAGTTAGAACATAAAATCCTGGTGTGATTCTGGTGTTAGCAAAAGTTTGGTGGATCCTAGAAAAGGATTCAAGTGGGAGGATTCAAGATCAGTAAAGTTGTTTTTCCGCGAGCTAGCACTCCGGGAATTCGATCATTCGGGACTTCACGTGGACGATACTAGAGGCCGGGCGATTGAACGGCTGCAGAGCACAAAGAATTTACCAATTGTTCTTAAGGTAAGTGATATGATCCTTATATCTTAAGGCAGACTTCAAGACAAGTAGTATAACTTCTTATCTTGAAGATCAAGATATGATCTTGATGATTTTGTTTATATGCATAATTTAGATCAAACGATCCTATAGTATAAGGCAAAGATATGATCTTGAAGCATGTTACATAGATTAATATTTAATCTTTAAGTTTCCGCATTGATAATTGTTATCAATTTTTAAAATATGCATGCCTTGGAGGTTATTTCTCCCTATAGCTCTTTGGCTCCAAGGTCAACAAACTAGAACATGTAGAACCAGTGGGCTAAGATCAGCCTCGATATTATCGGGTACACCAGCACGGCAGAACTCCTGCACAATCACGTCCAACGATACCCAGCATTGATTGCTATCATTGGCAGTCAAAATAAAACCTACTCACTACTATAGCTAGTAGTGAATCAGGATCGTATTCTCGGGGATCAAGGGCAATTATTTTTTGAAAAAAAATTATTGTAGAGAATTATATTAAGAATAATGGTTATTAAAAGATAACAACTAATTAATTAACAAAATTAAAATAGTAGAAGAAGCAACCTAAGAATCTGAATCCACCATGCAAACATTTTATCTTCTTTTCTTTATGTTGTACTAGCAATATTTTTTGCAAATTCAAGGTTAGAATAATTTATCTCTTGTTAGGCACATATCGTATTAAGAAATCACAGCATGTCCTCTTAGATTATAAACTATTTAATTATTTACAAAGTTAAAGTCTAAACTATCATACTATGATCTGTCTCTCTTAGGCATGTACCGTATCCTAAGATCATGGTACATCGATAGAGAGTACATGCCATGTATGCCAGATCAAAACCTCGATTAGAAAAATAACTTGAAAGATATATGAAAGAAGAGTATGTTTTATTTCATAAAAATCAATAACAAAAAGAAAAATATAACATGGTTACAAGCTTCATCATCATCCCAAGTCGAAGGAGTTTAGCTGCGCATTGCTGCTGCCAGCATCCCCTCCATAATTTTTCTCTTTTAGGCCTAAATACAATGATCTAAATAAAAGAAAATTAAAAAGAACTTTGAAGAAAACTCTCCCCCAGACTACTGCATGAGGTTCTCCTTTTATAGAGCTTGTATAGGGCTTCTCCCAATCAAAGTTGGAGTCAAACAGGTTCAAGATCATTCAGATATTGTGATAAAACTCCTCAGCCATCTGTTTTACATCACCTGCCTTATTTTGCACCAAGAATCATGCAAAATCATCTCTTTCTTTCTTTTTGGATAAATAGAGTCCTGATTTGAGTGTCGTCTGCATCGTTGGACTCCCAAAATCTAGATCTTTTCATCTATAGGCTTCTTTTTGCAAACATCCATAAAGAGCATCAATTCTTAATAAATTTAAAGTAATTAATATTTATTTTAATGGCTAAATTGGGATAATAAATAGACTTATCATACCCCCCAACTTAATCATTGCTAGTCCCTTAGTAATGTAATTAAAATAAAATCATGTCACTAAGATTCTCTTTTGCAAAATTAAATTTAGGCTTAAGGTTGAAAGAAGCTAGCCAGTATCACTAACTAAGTATTGAGTTTCTGAAGTAAATTTCACAATCAGAACTATCATAAACTTTCTTAGAGTTTATCTATAAATCTACAACATTTATGTTTGTAATGCTAACTTAGCATTTCGGTATTAGCTTGTAAGGAATAATGGTATCTTCGCTCATCACTTGCTTTGGTCAATTTTCTATAGAGCCTCAAATTAAGTACATGAGCTAAGATAGCTTTCACACTGCTGATATATATTATTATTTTATTTATTTATTTATTATGATATCTTTACACTACCCATTTTTTGATGCGACCAACAACACTTACTTAGGTGAAGGTGTCCGGTTACTCGGTAAAAATCAATGTTTAGACTTGCCCCTTTTTTATTTTTTTTTTTATTTTTTTATTAGGTAGGTAGCTCTTTTCTCAAATTTAGGTTTTTTTCATTGGGGTATATATCAATTATCAATATTTAGTAATAATTGAATCTTTAATTGACCTTACAACTAATACCTAGTTTACCTCTCAGTGTGCATGTGCAATAAAAGTACTAATAGCCTTTAGATGACCTAAGTATGCCGCTAAAAGTTTGACCAGCTAGTCTACTCCTTGGCTCGCTACAGTAATTAGCTAATAGCTCTATTATCTTTTCCTAGTCGATTTTGCTCAAGAATTTCTTTTATGGCACTTGATTTAATATTTTTAAAAAAATTTCAAAAATTTCCAAGTTGTTTTCAAAATGTTTTTGAAAAAGGTTTTTCTTACCTCCAACTTAATTCCCATTGTCCTCAATGGAGTAAAGAAGAATAAAAAAGAAGAAATACTACCTAGATGAGATTTGCCTTGTGTAATGTTAGGAGTGACCATGCGGAGCAGTCTCTTATTCCTTAAATAAGAATCACTAAAATAAAGTCAGAAAATAAAAATTTTGGGTTGCCTTTCAAAAAGCTAAGTTTAACATATTCAGACGTCATGACTCACTTTGATTACCATTGTCAAGGAGTTTGATGATCTCTTTCCTTACTACTTTCTTCATGGTTGGTTTAAGTTTTCTTTGGGGGTCTCTTATAAGCTTGATTTTTTCCCTTAAGTGAATCCTATGTTGAACGATCTAGGGGCTAATCCCTTTTATGTTAGCCATTATCCATTCTAACACTTCTTTTTTCATTCAATAGTTTTTCTTCTTGTGAGGAGTTTAGGTCGGCTGAAATAATCATAGGCAGAATTTCTGATGGACCTAGGTATGCATATTTGAAGTGCTTGAAAAGTGGTTTCGGTTCTAATTTGGATGCTTCCTCTATTGATGGTTTGGGTAATGGTTCAAATACTTTCTCTAGTGGTTCAGTTGGAGGTTTCTATCTTGATTTTCCATCAATTGTAGCAACCTCATTCATTTTCTCCCCATCTTGGTTTATGCAGTTTTTAGGTCAAGCTCTTCATCACTAGGGTCAATTGGATCATAAACAGTATCCTAAACATAATTTGAGTCACTCATTTGATGTGTATTGATAAGATTGAAAATATTAAGATAAATTGAGATATTTCCAAAAGAAAGTTTTATTAATTCATTTCGGTAATTAATTAGGGCATTAGCTGTAGCAAAAAATGGTCTACCTAAAATCACTGGGATGCGGCTCTTTGGGTTTGTTTCAGTTTCTAAAATCATAAAGCCCATTGGATGATAAATCACCAACTTTGATCAACACATCCTCAACTATTCCCTTGGGTACTTTCAAAGAGTGATTTGTGTAGGGAGAAATAGTCTCCGAGGCATGCATATTTTTAAAAATCGATAACTATTATCATTGCGGAAATTAAAAGATTATATATTAACTATCTAATATGCATAAAGATCATACCTTTGCCTATATATTCAGGATCGTTTGATCTAAAATAAGCATATAAAAACATCAAGATCATATCTTGATCTTCAAGATGACTAGTCACACTATTATCTTGAAGCCTACCTTAAGATCTAGGGATCAAATCACTTACCTTAAGAACAGTAGGTAAATCATTATTGCTCTGCAGTCGTTCAATCGTCCGGCCTCTAGTATCGTCCGCGAAGCCCCGAATGATCAGATTTTGGGAGTGCTAGCTCGCGGAAAAATAGCTTTGCTGATCTTGAATCCTCTCACTTGAATCTTCCTTAAGATCCACCAGGCTTTCGCTAACACCAGAATCACCAGGATTTTCTATTCTAACATTTTAGAATTACAATCCACGACAATTTAGAATTACAATCCATGATAAATCGTGTATTGTTGTTCTATTTTTGTTCTGTGTTCTCTGGTGAGAAAATGCCCTCTATTTATAGTCTCGATTTAGCCTTGACATTTAATTCTGACATTTAAGAATCCGTCGTTTGGCAAAAGCGAAGAGACGCCAAAAGCGCGGCGCTTGGTTTAATTTCGACGTTCGGAGAAAACCAAGGAGTCGTGGCATTTGGTTTAGTTCCGTCGTTCGGAGAAAACCAAAGAGACAAGGAATAAATCCGACGTTCGGTAAATAAATGTCATGCATTAAATTCTATCTCATGAGATGAGATTTTAGCCATCTCATCATATGAGATCCATATTCGAGAGGTTTGGGTTCTGATCTGAATTTATTTGACTTAACTCACATAGATCATGGTCCAAGCCCAAATCAAATTTAGTAGTCCTGAATCGATTTAAATTAAATCAGTCTAATTTCAAATCAATATTTGAAATTGACTTGTCCTTCTAATAGACTTAAACCAAATTGAATCTTATTCAATTGTACTTAACCCAATTGAGATAATTCAATCAATCAAATTGATTAATTAAATCATATACGATTCTCAATCGTTGATCAGCAAATAGATCATCCTAGGAAACTTCTATGCGTGTGACTCTCTAGGTTCGAACCTAAGCCGGTAGCATAGAAACAACTTTATGATCATGTGACTTCACATGAAGTGCCTTGGCCAAGGTCTTGCTAAATGAAACACAAGCATTTCTCCTTTTATGGATAGGTCAAATTCCATCTTGATCCACAACTGACTACCACAAGCACTTGACTGCACCCAGTAACCTTTCGTAGCTGGATTAGAAATCCAGGTGGTCCGGCACCTAAGTACAATGAGTTGCTTGTAAGCCACTGGTTGTGATCTTTAGGTCTGAAGGATACTTATACCTATATCTTCTCGGATTAACTCTTGACATCAGAGTATCCGGAAATGAGTCACGTTCGGTGAAATGTACTCCTACACTTTCACCTGTATGTCATACCAGTGTCTCTACACTCCTTGGTTAAGAGGATAACCAACAAATATGATATATAACGTCCTATAATTGATAGTACTATGGCCCTGTCATAGTATATCATTTGGTCGCAAACTCTTTTAAGGACCTTCTAAGATAAATCATCCTTTATCGGAGGAAGATCCTAAGGGCTTCATCACTTTTAGGAGTATTAAGAAGATGTTCTTGTAATGAATAAACTGCCAAATAACTTTTATTAATATATCAATTTATATACAATTTACATCACCACAATCATCAATGATTGGCTTTAGGATACAATTCCTAACAAACTCTCACTTAGCCTAAGCCACTCATTACAGTAGCTAATACCCATCTTCAACTTATAGTTGTCAAACTCCTTGATGCTGAGTGCTTTAATAAATGGGTCACCTAGGTTTTCCTTTCCATCAATCTTCTGAAGATTTATGTCACCTCGGTCTACTATCTCTCGAATAAGATAAAACCGGCGCAGTATGTGCTTGGTGCGCTGATGTGCTCGTGGTTCCTTTGCTTGAGCTATGACACCAGTGCTATCACTGTATAACAGGACTAGTTAATCTATAAAAGGTGTCACTCAAGCTCGGAGATGAACTTTCGCAGCCACAGCTTCTTTCGGCAGCATTTGATGCAGCGATGTACTCTGCCGCGCACACCGAATATGCTAATGTATGTTGCTTGAAACTTTCCATCAAACAGCTCCACCATTTAGGATAAACACGAAACCCAATACACTTTTTCTATCATCATGACTGATTGAAAACTGAAATCAGTATATCCACAAGTTTCAAATCAGACTCTCCATAGACTAACCACTGGTCCTTAGTATTTCTCAAAATACTTAAGGATTGTCTTAACAACTTGCCAGTGTTTTTCTCCTGTATCAGATTGGTATCTACTCACTACTCCTAGTGAGTAGCCACATCTGGTCTTGTACATGTCATGGTGTAACATAATCAATCCTACTGCCGAAGCATATGGAATTCGACTCATACGTTCTCTTTCATTAGGAGTTGTCGGACAATCCTTCTTAGAAAGATGAATTCCATGGCCTATCGGAAGATAACCTTTCTTGGAATTCTCCATGCTAAACCTCTTTAGCACTGTGTCAATGTACGTAGATTGGGATAAACCTAGCATTCTCTTAGATCTATCTCTATAGATCTTCATCCCTAGGATGTATGATGCTTCTCCCAGATCTTTCATGGAGAATTATGATGATAACCATGTATTTATTCCTTGTAATGCAGGGATATCATTCCCGATTAAGAGAATATCATCCACATATAATACAAGAAATACAATAACAGAATCGTTAACCCATTTATAAATGCAAGGTTCTTCTTTATTCTTAATAAAGCCATAAGATTTGATCACTTTATCAAATCGTATGTTCCAACTCCTTGATGCTTGCTTAAGTCCATAAATAGACTTCTGTAGCCTGCACACTTTAGACTCGTCTTCAAATATAAACCTTCAGGCTGTATCATATACACCTATTCTTCTAAATCACCATTTAGAAAAGCGGTTTTACATCCATCTGCCAAATCTCATAATCGAAGTGTGCTGCTATAGCTAGCATAATCCGAATGGATTTCAGCATTGCCACAGGAGAAAATGTTTCGTCATAGTCAATACCATAACGTTGACGATACCCCTTGGCAACCAGATGTGCTTATAGGTCTCTACCTTTCCATCCGTGCCTCTTTTCCTCTTGAAAACCCTTTACACCCTATGGGTTTTATCCCTTCGGGTGGGTCAACTAATGTCCATACATTATTGTCCTTCATGGAATCAAGTTTGGATTTTATGGCTTCAAGCCATTTATTAGAGTCAGTCCTTTGCATAGCATCCATATAGGTGATCGGATCCTCGTTGTTCATCGAGTTCAACAGGATCATCGTTCTGGACCAGAAGCCAAGTATCTGTCCGGTTGATGTGGTACTC
>UESW01002297.1:0-68000 GCA_900491605.1 Calamus simplicifolius
AATGACTAAACGCACCGCCTTATGGCCCGACACAAACTCAAGCCCTCTCTTTAGCCATTAACCTATGCATCGGTCCTTGCTAGCAAAGGATCGTAGCCGTGGCTCGCCCTTGCATGGTAGGGTCCTTAGTTCCTAAAAAAAATTTGGTACTTATAAATGATTTAATTGGTTGTAATTAACCTTAGTTGTGCCCAAGAAATAATTTAGTTATATATTTATTAATACTAATATAGTTTTATTTTTTGGTTTCATTTAATGATTTACCAGACTTTGTATAAGTCGGTCAAAAATGAGCGGGACTCGCTCATGGATGTATGCAAGGATAAAAGATGGCTTGCTGAATCCAGATTTTCTGAATGGATTGGAAGAATTTATCGCATTTGCATGTAGCCAACCTGAATGGATGGATGGGCCTAGGATTAGGTGCCCATGCAACTTCCACAGGTGTCAGAATAAAGCCTACAGAGATGTGGAAACTGTTAAGGTGCATTTGTGTAAGAGGGTTTTGTTCCTGATTACTATGTTTGGTACTGTCATGGTGAACCAGAGGATATTCCAGCAGCTGTTATAGGCCAACAAGAGTCAATTCCCGTAGATGAACCATTTGTGAATTTAAACACATATGAACAAATGGTGATGAATGCATCGGGTAATGACTTCAATCAGAATACATTTATGGAAGAACCAAATCCAGAAGCACAACAATTTTACGATATGTTGCGTGCTGCAATCAAGAATTGTATCCTGGGTGTGAGGGTCATTCCCAGTTCTCTACAGCTGCTCGAATGTTGAATATTAAGGCAGAACATCGATTATCAGAAAAGGCGTTCAATTCTGTAGCTGAGTTAATCAAAGAAATTCTGCCAAATGATAATGTTGCCGCAGACAGTTTTTACGCAACAAAGAAGTTGTTGCGTGGGCTTGGGCTCCCAGTTAATAAGATCGATTGTTGCTTGAACAATTGTATGATATTTTGGGGTGAAGACTCAGAGCTGAGATGGTGTAAGATTTGTGGGCAATCGAGGTTCAAAAACACGAAGGAGGAGCCGGTACAAGTAGGAGGAAAAGTGTGCCTTACAAGAGGATGCATTACTTTCCTCTTACCCCACGCCTGCAGAGATTATACAGATCTGAGGCAACAGCTGCTGATATGAGATGGCATGCCGAACATGAATCTAAAGAGGATGAAATGCGGCATCCATCAGATTCAAAGGCTTGGAAGCATTTCAATGAAAATCATCCTGATTTCGCTGAAGATATAAGGAATGTGAGATTAGGTCTTTGTACCGATGGCTTCCAACCATTTGGTCAAGCGGGGCAACAGTATTCATGTTGGCCTGTGATACTGACTGTATATAACCTTCCTCCGTGGAAGTGCATGAAAGATACTGCAATGTTTTTAACCGTTTTGGTTCCAGGACCATCAAATCCAAAGGAAAAGATTGATGTCTTTCTGCAACCGTTGGTGGCCGAATTGAAAATGTTGTGGGAAACAGGAGTGGTAGCCTACGACATTTCTATGAAACAAAATTTCTTAATGAGAGCTGCTTTGATGTGGACAATAAGTGATTTTCCGGCATATGCAATGTTGTCTGGTTGGAGCACTGCTGGACGTCTGGCATGCCCTCATTGCATGTATGATTCGGATGCATTTACATTGCAGAAGAGTGGTAAGCAGTCATGGTTTGATAACCATAGGAAGTTCTTGCCCCCAAATCATCCTTACAGGCGTAACTTGATCGCCTTCCGGAAGAACAAAGCAGTCACAAAATTTGCCGAACCGGTTAGGTCCGGCACGGATCTATTTGATTCTATAGAGCATTTGGGGTTGATGTATGCATGGGAACCAGATGCAGATAGAATAAATAGCCGTATATGTAAAGAACATAACTGGAAGAAGCGAAGTATATTTTGGGATTTGCCTTATTGGAGCACAAATCTCATCCGGCACAACTTGGATGTTATGCATATCGAGAAAAATTTCTTTGATAACATATTTAACACGGTGCTAAACATCCCGGGAAAAACAAAAGATACTGCAAAGTCAAGAGAAGAACTTAATCAGTACTGCAGAAGAGGTGATTTGAGAAGGAGTGCCGATGGGACCTATCCTAAAGCATGTTACACTCTTGACAGAAATTCACGAGAAGTTTTATGTAACTGGCTTAGAGGGTTAAAATTTCCAGATGGTTATGCCTCAAATATCGGTAGGTGTGTGGACATGCATAAGCTCAAGTTGTTCGGCATGAAGAGCCATGACTGCCATGTTTTCATGCAACGATTATTACCTATAGCTTTTCGTGAGTTGCTTCCGCAACATGTCTGGAAGGCAATTACGGAGCTCAGCTTATTCTTCAAGGAGTTATCTGCCGCAGTCATTACTTCTGCATCCATGGCAAGGCTTGAGGAGGAAATTCCAATTATTTTATGCAAGCTTGAGCGAATATTTCCTCCCAGTTTTTTTGACTCAATGGAGCATTTACCGGTTCACTTGCCATACGAAGCGAGCATAGCTGGTCCCGTGCAGTATCGCTGGATGTATCCTTTCGAGAGGTAAATATATACATCATTAAGATATGTTGACATTTCAAATATTATTTCATTGCTTGAAAAATTCGTTAATTTTTTGTTGCAACTTTACATATAGGTATCTTAAGAAGTTAAAAAATAATGTGCGTAATAAGGCAAGGGTTGAAGGTTCTATATGCAATGCACACTTGGTCGAAGAAGTTTCAGCTTTTGCCTCGCATTACTTTGAGGGTCACGTCCACACGAGGAGCCGAAATCATGGTCGTAACGATGACGTATGTGTGGACGAAGCAGAAGCTAATGACGGTAGAATATCAATTTTTAAAGCTATCGGCCGTTCATTTGGTGGGCAGAAGTCAAGAAATCTTAGCGATATGGAGTATAATGCAGCACATTATTACATCCTAATGAACTGTCGAGAAGTCGATCCATATATTGAGTAAGTGTATACTTCAATGCTAAATTGAAAATTTAAATTTATATAATAATATACCATAATATTTAATTTCTAACAGTAGTTTTCATCCTTTTCATCCCATAAGGATGTTTTGTGATAGACAACGACAGATGAATCCCGACATCAGTCAAGTTGCAATTGGGCAGAAATTAGAAACGGAGTTTGCTTACTGGTTTTATGAATTTGTGAGTAGTATCACTCAATCAATTTCGATAATGGCTTTATTTTTTGAATTGGATGTCAATAGCTTATTAATTTATAGGTCAACGGTCCATGGTCGACAACCGACAATATTTTCATTAAATGTCTATCGCAATGGCCATTGAAGACCGTAACAACCTCTACTGGCTATTTTGTAAATGGGTACAAATTTCAGATTGAACGATTAGCAGCTTCAAGAGGCACGCAGAACTGGGGCGTGTGTGTGAAAGGAGAAAGTGTTGGAGCAAATATGCAGGATTATTATGGAAAGTTAGTAGAGGTGGTTGAAGTTGAATATCCCGGTTGGCCTATGAAACGAACCGTATTGTTTCGTTGTGATTGGTTCGATCCGATAGTTCCTGTGGGCAAAAGGGTTCATAACGACTATAATTTGGTTGAAGTGAACCATCGACGAAGATTGCAGAAATATGACCCATTCATCCTTGCATCCCAAGCTCAGCAAGTCTTTTACTGCGGATATCCAAGTTTGCGCAACGACAAGCGAGATTGGTGGGCCGTTTCTAAAATCGTTCCACGTTCAACAATCGTATTAGAGGAGAGTTCATCAAGTCAATCAACCGAGTGCCCTGCATTTCAAGAGGATGAGATGGAAATGCATGCAATTGAGGACGACACAAGGGCTCCTGAAACATCACTTAGAGATCCAAGTGGTGATGTCCAAGAAATTGCGGATGCAAATGTTCGGTTTCCTTCCGATGATAATGAAACTGATTCGCAATCCGATACGGCATCGGATGTTGAACCAACATTTCACGAAACAAATGACACCGATTAAACATAAAGGTTTTTTAAAATTTAACTTTTTTTTATAAGTGTTAAATTCTGACATAGTCAATCATTAATCGTAATTTAATTGTGTGAATCTTTAGTATTTTCAGTATGAGGGGCAGAGGTAGATCTACCGACGACAGTTTGGGTGAGCAGAGACGTAGTTTGGATCCTGCGACATCAGATCACATGAGCGTCGGAGATGGAGAGTTTGGATCTCCAGCAGAGGCGCAGCCTTCGATCTCTGCAGCAGTATTACCATCCAGCCGATCGGCACAGACCTCCGAGAGTTCTTCCACCATCGGCCGCACTGTACTTAGACTTGATGCTCAGGGCATGTAAGTATATACTAATTAAAAATATTTGTTTATGTTTTTAAGTCATTTACTTATAAACTTGCATTTTTTTAACAGATTCATTGAGCAGCATCATGTATCCAGCCACATCAGCGCCATTTTTCAGAGGCGTGCAGATCCCAGTGGCTACGATTGGCGCCACGTATCTCTAGCCACGAGGGAGTTTTATTTTTCTGAGTTTCAGGTAAACTTATTAAATACAATTTATCAATGATATATAATTCTTTAAACTTAATAAATTTAGAAACTAACTGTTTATTTAATGCAGAAAAAGTTTACGTGGGATCCTGCCAGCCATGATGCCATTAGGGCAGCATGGGAGGCTCTGACACGACGCCGATACTCCGACATGCTTCATCGTTGGAGGTCATCGGGTCAGCGTCCTATGCACGTGCCAGAGGGTATTTGGCACGAGTGGCAGCAGGCCTGAGAGTCCGATGGCTGGTGCAGGAGGTCCGCATCAGCCAGCACGAACCGCCGATCTGAGAAGGGCGGTCCTGCACGGGTCTCTCCCGTCATACTTCGGGCTCCATTTCGATTCAGGAGCACAGACGGCGTATGGTAAGAAAACATAAATATTTTAATTACTATTTTAGTTATTTACAAATATTGTATTAATATCATTTTTTTTATTGTTATAGACTGAGCAGGAGGGCAGAGATCCTGGTGAGTTTCGTCTATTCAGGGCGACACACACCAGGAGGGACGGCTCCTGGGTCGACATGCGATCATGGTAGGTTGCGGTAAGAAATTAGATTTATGTAGTATCTGTTTAATTTCTAAAATTTTATTTCGAGAAATTTATTAACTCATTTATTGTTGATTTCATAATTTCAAGACACGAGTCGACGAGCTTCGCTCCCAGGCATCGTAGGTCGACTCTACTGATGGGGAGACGCCCGTCGAACTCTCAGCAAAGGAGAGTCGACGTGTGTTTTTGGAGGCTGTTGGTGCCCAGTCACGAGACCGCAGGGTCTATGGTCTGGGCACTAGAGCTTCTACATTTTTTCCCCATCAGGCCTTCAGCTCGCGAGTTCCTGCTGATCTTCCTTCCGAGCGTTTATAGGAGCTTCGCAGATCTATTGCAAAGGAGATTCGCCAGGAGGTCGAACAGGATTTTGAGGATCGTATGCGAGGCCAGAATCAGGAGGTTGCAGACATGCGAGATGAGATGCATTATTTGTAGGATATGGTTAGCCGCTTGTCGTAGAGTCTTCAGCCTCCACAGCCTCCACGTGATCGTTCAGATTCTTGATGTATTTTTTTCTTTTTTTATGTTGTAAAAACTTCAAATTTTAATATATAAATTATTTTTTGAAATATATTATTGTTTGGATTGAGTGAAAAATATTTGTATCAATATTTAGATTTAGCGAAATTGAATTAACCGTTTTAATTTTTAATCATTTAAATATTTTTAAAAACAAAATTTGCGACGCATTAGCGACTGATATTGGATCGCTAATATTTTTAAAATATTATTATCAAATATTGCGACGCAATGACCTGGCATCGCAATAATTTAAAAATAAATTTAATAGCGACGCATTAGCGACTAAAATTGAGTCGCTATTTTATCTTAAAATTTTTAATAAATATTGCGACGCAATTACCTTGCATCGCAATATTTTAAAATAATTTTTATTTGCGACGCATTAGCGACTCACATTGCGTCGCTATTATAAAATTATATTATTAAATATTGCGATGCAGCTGGATGAGTCGCAATATTGCGACCCAATTTAGTGCGTTGCAATATTTAATAATAAATTTTTTTATTTTAAAAATTAATTTTAAATATTGCGATGTAATTTAGTGCGTCGTAATATTTAATAATAATTTTTTTAAATTTTTTTTTTAATTTAGCGACGCATTTGCATGCGTTGCAATATAGCGATGCAATGTGGCGTCGCAAGAGCGTCGCAGAGAGTCGCAATATTACGATGCAATTGCGACAAAAGGGTATTGCGACGGACAGTTGAGCGACGCCCTCGTTGCGTCGCTATTGCGTCGCAATAGCATGTTTAGCGATGCAATTGCGACGCATTTGGGCGTCGCAATATTTTAATTCTCTTGTAGTGGGGTCTGGGGCTGCCCGGCTTATGTTAAACGTTTGGAAACAAATAAGCTTGGACCGAGGTCTGACCGGTGCCTATTTATAGGATATCCAAAAGAGACTAAGGGGTATTACTTTTACTTGCCTGAAGAACAAAAGTTGTTCGTTAGTCTTAGGGCTATTTTTTTAGAAAAGGAGTTCCTTGGTGAAGGAACTGGAGCTACTAAGATTAAACTTAGTGAAGTTCAACAAGGAGAAAAACTGATACACTTAAGACACAATACAGAAGTGGATTTGATTAGATCAAACCCAGAGCCTATACAAGAACCATTAAGGAGATCTAGTAGGGTACTCCATCAACCGAATAGATACTATAGTTTCTTGGTTCGGAACGACGATCCTATTAAACTCGATGAGAACAATGAGGATCTGATCACTTATATGGATGCAATGCAGAGGTTTGACTCTGAGAAATGGCTAAAAGCCATGAAATCCGAAATGAAGTCTATGGAAATCAACAATGTATGGATATTGGTTGATCCACCCGAGAGGATACAACCCGTTGGGTGCAAATAGATTTTCAAAAGGAAAAGAGGCGTAGATGGGCAGTTAGAGACCTATAAAGCCCGTCTGGTTGCCAAGGGATATCGTCAACGTTATGGTATAGACTATGATGAGACATTTTCTCCTATCGCAATGCTTAAATCCATTTGGATTATGCTTGCTTTAGCAGCATACTTTGATTATGAAATCTAGCAAATAAATGTTCGAACAGCTTTCCTGAATGGTGAGCTGGAAGAGGAGGTGTATATGATACAACCTGAAGGGTTTACATCCACAGATGAGTCAAAAGTGTGCAAGCTACAAAGATCCATTTATGGATTGAAGTAGGCATCTCGGAGTTGGAACATGCGGTTTGATAAATGTATCAAGACGTATGGTTTTGTTAGAAACAGAGAAGAACCTTGCATTTACAAATGGGCAAATGGTTATGTGGTTGTATTCCTTGTGTTGTATGTGGATGACATACTCTTAATCGAAAATGACATTCCAGCACTACAGGGAATAAAGGTCTGGTTGTCATCTCAGTTTTCTATGAAGGAATTGGGTGAAGCCTCTTATATACTTGGTATGAAAATCTATAAAGATAGATCTAAGAGGCTTCTGGAATTTTCTCAATCTGCATACATAGACACTGTGCTGAAATGGTTCAGCATGAAAAATTCCAAGAAAGGCTATCTTCTAATAGGCCATGGAATTTCTCTCTCCAAAAGGATTGTGCGACAACTCCAGAGGAAAGAGAGCGTATGAGTAGGATTCCATATGTTTCGGCAGTGCATTCTATCATGTATGCTATGATATGTACTGGACCAGATGTGGCATATTCACTAGGAATAGTGAGCAGATACCAGTCTAACCTAGGTGACGCTCATTGGAAAGTAGTGAAGACTATTCTTAAATATTTACAAAATACTAAGGACTAATGGCTAATTTATGGAGAACCTGACTAAAACTTATGGTTATACTGACTCTAGTTTTCAGTCTGATAGGGATGACAACAAGAGTGTATCTGGTTTTATTTTTACCCTAATGAAGGAGTGATTTGCTGAAAAAGTTTCAAGCAGCACACTGTGGCTGACTCAATATGCGAGGCGGAATATATTGCGGCATCGGATGCAGCAAAGGAAGTTGTATGGTTGCAAAAGTTTCTAGGAGAACTGGGAGTGACACCTTCACTGGATGGTCCTATTTTGGTGTACTGTGACAACACCGGTGCCATTGCTCAAGCCAAAGAGCCAAAGTCCCATCAACGTACCAAACGTATTCTGCATCGTTATCACTTTGTGCGAGAAATCATGGAGCGAGGTGACATCGGCCTTCAGAAGATTGATGGAAAGGAGAACCTAGCCGACCCATTCACTAAAGCTTTTGGAATCAAAGAATTTGATGACCATAAATGGAAGATGGGTATTAGATACTATTCTGAGTGGCTTTAGTCCTAGTGGAAGATGTTGGGAATTGTGTCCTAAAGCTAATCAACTAACATGTAGATGATTGCGTAAGTTGAAAATGTATATAAATTATAAATTAATAAAATATTTATTTAGCAGTTCATCATATCAAATCTTTCTGAAATAAATTCTTTTGTGATGGAGTCCTTAGAACCATAATCTATTCAATAAAGAGAGGGTTTATTGAGTGGTTCTTAAAATAGTCGCGACCAAATGATATATAGTTATAGGAAAAATATGTATCAAGTAAAGGTTGTTGTATGTCATATGGGTTGGTTGTCCTCTTCACCAAGGAGTGTGGTGACACTAGTATGACATGTAGGTGAGGTGTATGATATTTCACTGAACGTGACCAATCTGCGGAACACTCTACTGCCAAGAAGTGTTCGCGAAGGGATATGGATATAAGTATCCCTCTGACTTGAGATCACCATGGTAGCTTGCAAGCAACCTACTGTACTTTGGTGCCAGATTATTTGGATTTCTAATCCAGTGACAGAAGGTTTCTGGGTGCACTAAAGTACTTGTGGAGTAGTGAGTGGATCAAGATGGGATTAACCTCTCCAAATAGTTTGGAATAAATGTCTCACTGTGTTTCAATTTAGCAAAACCTTGGTCAGGGTAGTCCCTGTGAGGAGTCACAGGACTTATGAAGATTGAGACACTTTATGGATGAACTGATTAAGGGTTGGCAGTTGAAACTTAAGTCATCTTGAGCATTGAAGGTCAAAAGGGATGAATTATATGGTAACCATATGCCAGAGGTTCTTGATTATTGCTCTGCAACCTTCGGCCTATCCGGACGTCGAGTGTCATTGCCAGATGGCGACTTCGATTAGTATTGGAAGTGTTCCAGTGCTACTGACTTAGTGGTCGAACCTATGGGGTCACACGCCATAGGTGATTCTACCTGACTGGATGATTGAAAAACGACTGCTGGCTAGCTCAATTTGATTGAGCTATGAACACCTTGGTCAAATCAAATAGGATTTGGTTTGGACTCAAATTTAGGTAAGCCTAATGTTAACATCCTTACCGTTTAAATTCAAATTATGAATTTGAATTTCAAACTAATTTTAATTTCAAGTTTAGACATTGAATTTTGAATTCAAAACTTTAAGTCTGAATTTAAAATGGATGTTAATGACTTCTCCTTAATTACCCCTCATTTCTTAACTTCTAACTGTTTCGGTTTTTAACTGAAAAAGGAGATGAAGAGTTTCTTCCATAACTCTTTTTGGTTTTTAACTGAAAATGAAGATGAATAGTTCTTCCTTATCTTTCAAGAAATATTAGAAAAAGAAACGACAAGGAGATGAGAAGTTTTTAAAGTGAAAGAGATTCTGGCTATAAAACCTGGGGGTAAGATGTTTCTTGGGGACATACATCCTTTTGATAATTCCATGAACACCTTGGTGTTAAAGAGAAGAAATCTCATCGTCGAAGCCTAGGAGAGGAGCTAGCACTCCGAAGAGGCTGATCAGGACCAGAGCTTCGGTGTAGATCACCTGTAGAGGCCATACACCTATGTGTGGCTAGCAGAAGTAATATCTACCATTGCCTTCTACTGCTGCATGAGTGATTAAGCATAAAAGGTAAAAGTTCAATATTTACTGGTGACTTAGATGAGATCTAAGGCACTAGGCAACATACATAGATATGATCTATGTTATTTTTTTTTATTATATAGATTTGATCTATATATTAGATCTTTTATACTTATATATATATATATATATATATATATATTGATCCTGTTGTAGGCTGATATTGGATTAGATCCAATATCTTATTGCTTCCGTTGCATGTTTATTTTACAAAATGTCAAAATGCATTTATGTTTATTTCTATTGCCTACAAAAGATTTTTCTAACAATTCCTGCATCGTATTAGAAATATATGTGATATAACCAGTATCAATCTACCAAGTATTATAAGGAACTTCTATTAGGGTTGATTCGAAGCATACAAACGCCTTAGGCTTACCTTTTTTTTTGAACCATGCCTTATGTTGATGCTGAATCACCAGTACAGTTTTCTTTGTTAGAGATCTCCTAATGGAGGAAGAGAGAGAGCCCCCCCCTAAGAACCCCCTTCCCTTCCTTTTATATCTTTCCAGCCCCTTCCCAAATGTTCTTTCCTCCTTTTCATCATATCGTCAGCATCGAGTCACTTTTTCTTTCTTTCTTTTTTCTTTTTCCGATTAGAAAGTCAACATGTAAGATAAAAGTTAGCTTCAGACGAGAGCATGCCACGTGGTTATTTATCAATAATTATTAGCAAAGGTATTAAGAAACTTGCTCCGGAAGCTAAGGATCTTCATGATGATCTCGGTTTTCCCAAGGGAATGTAAGGGTTAGTGGGAATGTCAGAGTCAGAGAAGAGTTATCTGGCCCTAAAACAGGTGCTCAGTATCTCCTTTATTTGAGCTTTTCGATGGACGATAATGCTCCAGCGTTTGTCTTGTTCGAGTCATTTAAAGCATCATGATGCTTAATGATTCTCGATTTCTGTTCAGGATACGACAGCTCCTCGCGTTTAGTGCTTTTGATACGAGAATGATTCCAAGATTAGAGGCCGCCCAGGACTTGGGGGACGCTTAGGGCTAGAGGCCATCCAGGACCTGGAGGCTGCCTAGGACTAGAGGCCATCCAGGACTTGGGGCCGCCTAGGGCTAGGGGCTGTCCAGGACCCGGAGGCCGCCCAGAACCTGGGAGCCGCCTAGGACTAGGGGTCGTCCAGGACCTGGAGGCCGCCCAGAACCTGGGGGCCGCCTAGGACTAGGGGCCGCCCAGAAGAGGGGGGCTGCCCAGAACCTGGGGGCCGCCTAGGACTAGGGGCCGCCCAGAAGCTGGGGGCCGCCCAGAACCTGGGGGTTGCCTAGGGCTAGGGGCCGTCCGAGACCTGAAGGCCGTCCAGAACCTGGGGCCGCTTAGGACTAGGGGCCGCCCAGAGGCTGGGGGCCGCCCAGAACCTAGGGGCCGCCCAGAGCTAGGGGCCGTCCAGGACCTGGAGGCCGCCCAGAACCTGGGGGCCGCTTAGGGGCCGCCCAGAAGCTGGGGGCCGCCCAGGACCTAGGGGCCGCCTAGGGCTAGGGGCCATCCAGGACCTGGAGGCCGCCCAGAACCTGGGGGCTGCCTAGGACTAGGGGCCATCCAGGACCTGGGTGCCGCCTAGGGCTAGGGGCCGCCCAGGACCCGGGAGTCGCCTAGGGCTAGGGGCCGTCCAGGACCTGAAGGCCGCCTAGAACATAGGGGGCCGTCCAGGACCTGGGGGCCGCCTAGGGTTAAGGGCCATCCAGGACCTGGAGGCCGTCCAGAACTTGGGGGCCGCCCAGGACCCTGATCTTATCTCCTGTTTACCAACCCAAGACCCTGATCTTATCTCCTGTTTACCAACCATATCATATGCCCCCTCGCTCATGTCCCTTGTACTCAGGTGCGTCGCACATGCGCAAGGGAGAGGGGCGAAAAAGTTTGAATTTCAAATTTCTGCATTCGATAAGTGTCGTTTCATGAAAAGAAAAAAAAAAGGGGAAAAGGGGGGGCGCGTATCTCTGGGAAGATAGTGTCTTTTTGCCTGTCCGGTCCCCCTCGGGGATCGCCATGTGGCTTTGCAGCGCTCGAGGCATTGCATCCAAAATATAAAAAAGGGCCCGTCCCCTCTATCCCTTTGCCTTTTATCTTGTAGAGTCTTCCGCGGTGTTACTTCTCCAAGTCCAAGTTAGTTGACTCCTTCTTCTCCTTTTCTTTTTCCATGGATCCCTCCCAAGATAGGAAAGGTAAAAACCCTATGATCGAGCCCTCCCGTGAAGAGATTCTTCAGGCGCATTGCCAGGCCCTCGGAGGGGTGGCCATCCGCAGGGATCAACCTGTCGCCCGGCCTGCGCAGCCTGTGTCTAGTTCGTTACCTCGATCCCATAGGGCTTCTTCTTCATCCACCAGCCGTGAGGTAGGGCTCCCGCAATTACTTCTAAATCAGCCGGCCCGGCGGAGGTCGCCTCAATTACAACTTCCCAAGACCTTAGGAACCTTAGGGCCTAGTTTGGGATTCCCAGCAACATTCGGCTTTCCGTCCCCCTCCCCGAGGATAGGGTTACCCTAACGCAACCAGAAAAGGTTGCATTGTATGAAGAATTTTTTAAGGGCGGTCTACGATTGCCCTTGCACCCTTTCTTTATAAACTTGTTAAATAGGTATCGCCTCAATCCCGCACAACTTACTCCCAACTCCATTCGTGTCATCTTTTCATTCCTAGTGCTTTGTTATTTTCACAGAGCTTCTGCCCGGCTCTCTTTATTTAGGGCATTGTATAGGATACGAAACCCTGTAAGGGATGGGTGGTGGAGCTTTGCGTCGAGGCCTAAGAGAGTCCTTAAGCTTAACCTTCCTTCCAAAATTAAAGGGTGGAAGTCACGGTTCTTTTACGCACATTTGGAGGGGCTGGGCGTAGACTGGGGTATTCCGGATACTAGCTCTAACCAGAACTCAAGTGTTGATGAGGGAGACCGTGAACTGTTCAACACTTTGATTTCCACCATCGTGCCCCCCGGTAGGGAACTGCTATCAGAGGACAATCTTCGGGAGATTGCATTCGTGCCGGTGTCGCTGGCTGCAGCGCCCGGTGAGCCTCGAAGAGTTTTATTATTATTATTGTAATTTCCTTGCTTGTTTGGACATCTGGTATTTGAATAGATGTCCCTTAGTGTACATATTATTTTCACAGCTAGTATATCATGTGCCCTCTTTTTAGCTAACCTCATGCTCTCTGTATTGCAGCAATGAGGTTTTCTCAAGATTCGTTGATATCGGATCTTCGAAAGAGAGGAGGAAGTGACCGCGGCATGGCAGGAACTGAGCCTAAGAGGCCCTGCCGGCAGGAACCGGGTCGTAGTACTCAGCCCCTAACGGCTCTCCCTGAAGCTACACTAATAGAGGAGGGCAAGGGAGAGGAAAATCCTCCCGATGGAATACCGATAGAGGGCCCTGCCGAGGGAGCCTACTGGTGGCCGCCTCATCTCCTGCTAGGGGCGCCGGGGGGTCGTTCGGGAGCACAGAGGTCGTCGAGACCAACCCGTCTAGCCCGTCATCGCCGAAAGAAGCAGGCACCTCCGCTCCCTCGGACACCTTAGGGAGTCCGCCTCAACCTTCCCAAATGCCTAGCCAGAGCGCCTCGTATAAAAGTTGTCTATCGGAAACAATTCTCAAGCTTGCGATCCTGCCCAGATTTCAGGCCAAAATGAGGAGTCTATCATTGGAGGAGTCTTTTGACACCATGTTCACAGCCGCGCTCCAGGTAGGGTTATGATCTTTTCCCTCTTCCTCCCTTCATAATTATGGAGTTCTGGTATTTATCAATTGTATACCACAGATGTCTAACGGCCTCTTCGTGCTTCGTGAGGACCTGACCAAGGCCAAGTCTCATAGTGAGAGCTTGGATAAAGAATTGGCGGAAACGAAGGCCCGGGAATCGAAGGCCTTACATGACCTTCAGATTGTCCAGGAAGACTATCGAGCATGGCGGGAGAGGGCTGAGAAGGAGCTGCAGAGCTTGGACACCCATCTGTCTGAAGTCCGGGCGAAGCTGTTGCCTATGGAAGAAAGGTTAAAGGGAACGGTTCTTAGGTTAGAACATACTAAGAACCGGGCCGACAACGCAGAGGCCGCAACTCGCGACGCTGCGAAGAAATTGGCCTTGGCCGAGAGGGACACGAAGGAGGCTCTGGATAAGATGGCGGAAATGGAGACGGAGGTTCAAGAGAGGGTGGCCGCGGCCGAGGCTAGGGCTCAGGAAAGGGTGGCTGCGGCCGAAGCTAGGGCTCAGGAAGCCATCGGAAAATATAAGGATTCTCTAGATTTTGCATAGGAACTGCATGAGGCCGCTATAGATGCCTTCGTTCAGGGCTTTGAGAGGTGCAAACGAAAACTATATCGGCACTTCAAATTAGAAAGCCTTGAACGTTTTCAACCTGGGGACGATGAAGAAACTTCTGACATTGAGGTTGAAAGTGCGGTGGATAGGGTAATGATAGTTGAAGACCCTGCCATAGGAGTGCCTACAACCGAGGAACCGGCCTACGGGCCGACTACCGAGAGGGGGCATCCCGAGGACTAATGGGAGGCGTCTGGGGTTGCCTTGATTTTGTCTTTTTGTTCTTGATTCTGTCCTTAGGGGACCCTTTTTGTAAATCAGTTGATGCCGGCTTGTGGGCAGTACTTTATAAACGAATGAATGCTACTTTTTACTCACTCGATGCTTCAATTACTCAACTTCTAATTTTTACCCATTGCGTAGGGGGAATGAGGGGTCCGCCCGTAAGTTGGTGCTAAATTCAAATTCCAGGGTCGTTTTCCAGGCATATTATCTCAGGAGGAACGGTATTGTTCTGGGGAGGTTCCTAAAATCGTAAGGCCATCGAGACCATCCTGGGGGTGTCCTTAGGACCGTGGGGCTGCCTAGCTCCTTTGAAGGATTGTTTCTTGGGGGTAGTCGGATACCTGCCCAGAGTTTGAGATGGGGCCGCCTAAGTCTTGGACTTGAACCTCCTCAGGGGTAAGTGATACTAGCCCGGGGGTGTCCTTAGGACTGTGGGGCCGCCCAGCTCCTTTGAAGGATTGTTTCTTGGGGGTAGTCAGATACCTGACCAAGAGTTTGAGATGGGGCCGCCTAAGTCATGGACTTGAACCTCCTCAGGGGTAAATGATACCAGCCCGGGGGTGTCCTTAGGACTGTGGGGCCGTCCAGCTCCTTTGAAGGATTGTTTCTTGGGGGTAGTCGGATACCTGTCCAAGAGTTTGAGATGGGGCCGCCTAAGTCATGGACTTGAACCTCCTCAGGGGTAAGTGATACCTGCCCGGGGGTGTCCTTAGGACTGTGGGGCCGCCCAGCTCCTTTGAAGGATTGTTTCTTGGGGGTAGTCGGATACCTGCCCAAGAGTTTGAGATGGGGCGCCTAAGTCATGGACTTGAACCTCCTCAGGGGTAAGTGATACCAGCCCGGGGGTGTCCTTAGGACTGTGGGGCTGCCCAGGTCCTTTGAAGGATTGTTTCTTGGGGGTAGTCGGGTACCTGCCCAAGAGTTTGACATGGGGCCGCCTAAGTCATGGACTTGAACCTCCTCATGGGTAAGTGATACTAGCCCGGGGGTGTCCTTAGGACTGTGGGGCCGCCTAGCTCCTTTGAAGGATTGATTCACAGAAAATCTCCAAATATGTGCATTCATTAATTTTTGGATAAGTACACTCATTACATTACTGATGGTATTGTCGGAGATTATCCGCGTTCCATGTTCGGGGGATCAGTCGCCCATCCAGATCTTCAAGTCGGTATGCCCCACGGTGAAGGACTTCTGCTACTCGGTAGGGCCCCTCCCAGTTTGGGGATAGTTTGCCCCCCTCCGTTGGTTTGGACACTGAAGCCTTTCTCAGAACCAAGTCTCCTTGATGGAAGTTTTTAGAGCGAACACGGGTATTATAATATCTCGCCACCCGCTGCTGATAGGCCGCCATTCTAACTGATCTCGGTCCCTCGCTTCATCAATGAGGTCGAGACTGGCTCTTAAATTAGGGAGGTTATCAGCTTTGTCATATGATTCTACTCGAAGGCTTGGCAGGCCAATCTCAACTGGGATAACAGCTTCGGAACCGAAAACCAGATTAAACGGCGTCTCTCCTGTCGGTGTCCTGGGAGTTGTGTGGTATGCCCAGAGCACACTCGGGAGTTCTTCCACCCATTTCCCTTTGGACGTATCCAGCCTGGTCCTCAGTCCCTGCAATATCATACGATTCGTAACCTCGGCCTCTCCATTAGATTGTGGATGGCCGACGGAGGCGAATCGATGCGTGATGCCGAGATCGGCGCAAAAAGTCTTAAAGGAAACGTTGTCAAACTGTCAGCCATTGTCAGTGACAAGAGTATGAGGTATGCCGAATCGATAAATGATGGCTTTCCAGAAAAAGGCTTTGACCTTGGCTTCAGTGATCTTGGCGAGTGCTTCGGCTTCGACCCACTTAGTAAAATAATCGACGGCGACAAGTAGAAATTTTCGCTGTCCCGATGCTGGAGGGAAAGGGCCGAGAATGTCCATGCCCCACTGAGCGAAAGGCCAGAGAGCAAAAAGAGGGTTCAACTGAGAAGCCGGTTGCCGCTGAATACAGGCATACCGTTGACATTGGCCACATCTTTCACTAGTTCAGTTGCATCTTCTTGCATAGTCAGCCAATAATATCCTTGTCGGAGGGCTTTACGCGCCAGAGATCGGCCTCCCGAATGATTCCCACAAATGCCTTCATGAATCTTCCTAAGAATATAATCCGCGTCTGCCGAGCTGACACACTTGAGGAGAGGTTGGGAAAAGGATCTCTTGTAGAGTCGGCCATCTAGCAGTACAAACTTGGAGGCCCTCCGCTTGAGTAGCCTGGCTTCCTCATGGTCAACTGGGAGGACGCCGTCCTTCAAGTATTGGATATACACGTCCATCCAGGTTTCTTCTTGGGCAACTGGTAAAGCTTCTTCCGCGGCCTCGATGCTGGGTGTCTCCAGATACTCAATGTAGGTTTTGCCCATGGAGCTGTCCGCGGATGTAGCAAGTCGAGCCAACATATCAGCTCTAGCATTTTTCCCTCTAGGGATGTAACTAATGGTGAAGTGATCTAACAGGGAATTAGTAGCTTAACCTTGCTTAGATACTGGGACATAACAGGGTCCCGAGCCTCATACTCCCCCGACACCTGGGCAGAAATAAGCTGTGAGTCAGTGAAAGCTCGGAGATGCTTGATTCCCATCCCATGTGCTAGTTTGATTCCGGCTAACAAGGCCTCATATTTGGCTTGATTGTTAGTAGCTTCAAAGAGGAAATGAAGAGCGTACTCCAGCACCACACCCTCTGGGCTGGCGAGAATAAGACCAGCCCCGCTCCCCTAGGAGTTGGAGGCTCCATCGACGTGGAGGACCCATGCCTTATCATTCTCTTCGTCGACATCTAGAAGAATCCGGGGGGACTCCTCTTGATGCTCTTCAGACCAAGTGCACTCTACTAGGAAGTCGGCCAAGACCTGGGATTTCAAAGATGCTCTGGGCTGAAATGACAAGTCGAATTCCCCTAGCTTGATGGCCCACTTGGCCAACCGGCCAGAGGTATCAGGGCAAGACAAAATGGCTCTGAGAGGCTGATCAGTGAGCACGACTATAGGATGGGCCTGAAAGTAGGGTCTGAGTCGTCGGGCGGAGATGAACAAAGCAAAAATGACCTTCTCCGTCCTGGAATACCTCTCTTCTGCACCATGAAGTACGTTGCTGGTATAATATACAGGTCTCTGAGTGGCGTGGTCGCCGACACGCACCAGAACGGAACTGACGGCTTTGGAGGAAGCCGCAAGATAGAGGAAGAGCTTTTCTCCCCCCTCCGGTTTAGACAACAGGGGCGGTGTGGACAAGAACTCCTTAAGTTCTTCAAGGATCATTGACAGTCTTCCGTCCACTCAAAAACCATCCGCTTTACGTAGGACCTTGAAGAAGGGTAAACACCTCTCCGCCGATCTTGATAAAAATCGGCTTAATGCTGCTATCCTTCCGGTGAGTTGTTGTACCTCTTTCTTACATACTGGCCGCCTCATATCAAGAATGGCTTGAATTTTCTCTGGGTTTGCCTCAATTCCCGTCGGGTCACCAAGAAACCCAAGAATTTTCCTGCAGTAACTCCAAACGCACATTTGCGTGGGTTGAGCTTTATTCTATGGAGCCGGAGGTTGTGGAAAGTCTCCTGCAGGTCGGCGACATGGCCAGTGGCACAGGTGCTCTTTGTCAACATATCATCTACATATACTTCCATGTTACGGCCGAGCTGGTCTTTAAAAACTTTGTTCATCAGCCTCTGATAGGTAGCTCCCGTATTCTTCAATCAGAAGGGCATTACTTTATAACAATAGGTGCCCTTCTCAGTGATAAAAGAAGTATTCTCTTCATCCAAGGGGTTCATTTTATCTGATTGTACCCCGAGAAGCATCCATGAAGCTAAGAAGTTCAAACCAGAGGTTGAATCCACTAACTGGTCGATCCGCGGCAATGGAAAACTGTCCTTAGGACAAGCTTTGTTAAGATCGGTATAATCGATGCATATCCTCCATCCTTGCTGGCCTTCCGGACCATGACCACATTGGCTAGCCAATCAGGATATTGTGCCTCCCGAATATGACCGATCGTAAGCAATTTATCCACCTCTTCGTCAATGATCCTCTGCCGCTCAGGGGCGAAACTCCTTTTTCTTCTGGCGGACAGGGCGGCAACTTGGGTTGATATTAAGTTGATGAGTGATCACCTCCGGGGGAATCCCACATGTCCATCATTTTCCAAGCGAAGACATCCGCATTCGCCGAAAAGATGGCTAGGAGCTGATCCCGACTTCAGGGGGGAGGAGCTCACCAATTTGCACGGTCTTGGTGGAATCACCTCCCAGGGGGCAAGATATCAGACGCTCCGCTGGCTCTCCCTCCGCTCAACTTCTCTGGGATCAAACGACTCGGCGACCAGGGGATTCTAACCACCTGGGGACTAGGAGCTAGATGATAGCAGGGTCTGACCGAGTTTACCTCTCCATGCATCTCGCCGACTCCTTGGTTGGTAGGGAACTGCACCAATAGGCGCTTGATAGATATAACTGCATCTAATATATTCAGTCCGGGGTGGCCGAGAATGGCATTGTAGGCCAGGGAACCCGAACCACCAGAAAGTCTAGCATTACCGTGCTCTGACATGGCAACGACCCTGCCATCGCCAGTAGGGTAATCTCGCCCTCCACTCGTATAGAGTCTCAGTGAAACCGACTACAGGGACGGCTATAGGTCGAAGAGAGTCAGGAGACAAATTCATCCGAAGAAATGCATCATAAGTAAGCACATTAGCGGAGCTTTCACTATCGATTAAGATCCTCTTTACAGGGTGTTTAGCGACCGTCATTGAAACGACGCTATCATCTTTTACAACACTACCCCCGCTATATCTCCCTTAAAAGGGAATACATCATCTAATTCTCCCCCTCCCCTTGGCCTCTTAGAAGATGATGCTCCTCCATGGGAAATCATTCCCACCATCCACTCTGTCGGGGTGTTATCGATGTTGGCCTGAGTGGGAGGAGGTCCCATCAAAGCTGGTACGGGAGGAGCCTCTTTCTTCTGATGTACTGCCCAGGTATCCTCTCTGGATGAGTTCTTCGATGGCTTGCTTCAAATTTCGACATTCTTCAGTGTCATGGCGTAATCTCTATGGAAACGGCAATAACGGCTCCTGTCACGCACAGTGCTCTTCTTCAACGGGGGTGGACGCCGTAAATAAGGCTCGTTTTCAATTTCCATAAGGATATGAGCCCGGGGCGCTAGGAGGGGTGTAAGATGGTCTTCTCTGGGGGCCAAGCTCTTGCGGTGGTCAGTCGGTCAGCGCGAAGGTTCGGACTTCTTGGAAGGGGGCCGGCTCAAATTTGGGAGAGCGGTCTCTTGCCAGTCCTCTCCTGCGCACCTCTCCTTGATGAATCAGCTTTATCAGCGCGGATGTACTTCTGCGCGTGGCTCAAGATGTCAACATAAGAGCTAGGAGGTCTGTTGTCCAGAGAATAGGTAAAACGGAAGGGACGGAGCCCCCGCTTAAAGCCAGCATGGCCACCCATCATCAAGATGATAGACTTCCAGGGCCGCCACCTTGAAATGGGTTATAAAGTCTTTCAGAGGTTCTCCTTCTTGCTGCTGCACGGAGAACAAGCTGTCTGCTACTCGAGGAATCTTCCGACAAGCGTCGAAATGAGCTAAGAAAGACCTCTCTAGTTGTCGAAAAGAATCAATACTACGCGAAGGCAGGCGAGAGTACCAAACACGGGCCGCCTTACGGAGGGTGCCGGGAAGGCAATGCACAGGAGGGCATCAGTCGCTCCTTGGACTGCATAATGGCTTTATAGCTCTCCAGATGATCCAGGGGATCAGTGGTGTCGTCATAGGGGTCCAGTTGGGGGAATCGGAATCTCCTTGGAATAGGTTCCTCCATAACTCGCCGAGTAAGAGGAGGGCGGGTATCAAATCTGACCCCGGCTGATTGTTAATTCTTTGACTAAGCTCCTCCAGCCTTCGATCTTGCTCATCAAGGCACCTGTCCATCTGATCAGCCATATGTCCCCCGGCTGGCTCAGGGGAATAAGATGCAGACCGATGATGCCACCGGCGATGCTCCGCACAAGGCTCCTTCCCCCGCCGCCGCCCGGCAGGTGGGCTTCCTGGGGAACGGGTGAGAGAGCGCGAACCACCCCAGGAACTTTGAGAGTGAAGCCCTCCAGATGAATAGGGGCGGGAGGCTTTGTCGGAGGGGATCTCCCTTGAGCTGATTGTCGGCTGACAGGGTAGCCGATCTGAGCAACAGAGGTGGCTCGAGCTGTTGCCGGGCTCCTCTAGAATGCTATTCCTACATCTGCTGAACCATTCCAACAAGGGTTTGAACTTGCTGGGTAAGGATCACCAGTGGGTCCTGAGGAATAGCTGGAGCCGGCAGTGGCGAGGAAGAAACCGGAGGGTTTGGCTTCACTGGCTCGGAAGAGCCAAGAGTCTTGCGACCATGGTTGGGAGGCAAGAGATGCCCCCCAGACCAATCAGAGGGATCCTCTTCCGGAGATCTAGAGCTCATATTCGTAGAACAAGAGTTACTTGCCGCTGCGACCTGCCCCTACCTGGCGCGCCAATCTATTGATGCTGAATCACCAGTACAGTTTTCTTTGTTAGAGATCTCCTAATGGAGGAAGAGAGAGAGCCCCCCCTAAGAACCCCCTTCCCTTCCTTTTATATCTTTCCAGCCCCTTCCCAAAATATTCTTTCCTCCTTTTCATCATATCGTCAGCATCGAGTCACTTTTTCTTTCTTTCTTTTTTCTTTTTCCGGTTAGAAAGTCAACGTGTAAGATAAAAGTTAGCTTCAGATGAGAGCGTGCCACGTGGTTATTTATTGATAATTATTAGCAAAGGTATTAAGAAACTTGCTTCGGAAGCTAAGGATCTTCATGATGATCTCGGTTTACCAAAGGGAATGTCAAGGTTAGTGGGAATGTCAGAGTCAAAGAAGAGTTATCTGGCCCTAAAATAGGTGCTCAGTATCTCCTTTATTTGAGCTTTTCGATGGACGGTAATGCTCCAGCGTTTATCTTATTCGAGTCATTTAAAGCGTCATGATGCTTAATGATTCTCGATTTCTGTTCAGGACACGACAGCTCCTCGCGTTTAGTGCTTTTGATACAAAATGATTCCAAGATTAGAGGCCGCCCAGGACTTGGGGGCCGCCTAGGGCTAGAGGCCGTCCAGGACCTAGAGGCCACCTAGGACTAGGGGCCCGTCCAGGACCTGGGGCCGCCTAGGGCAGGGGCCGTCCAGGACCCGGAGGCCGCCCAGAACCGGGAGCCGCCTAGGACTAGGGACCGTCCAGGACCTGGAGGCCGCCCAGAACCTGAGGGCCACCTAGGACTAGGGGTCCCCAGAAGCTAGGGGCCGCCCAGAACCTGGGGGCCGCCTAGGGCTAGGGGCCGCCCAGAAGCTGGGGGCCACCCAGAACCTAGGGCCGCCTAGGGCTAGGGGCCGTTCGGGACCTGGATGCCATCCATAACCTGGGGGCCGCTAGGACTAGGGGCCACCCAGAGGCTGGCGGCCACCCAGAAACCTGGGGGCCGCCTAGAGCTAGGGGCCGTCCAAGACCTGGAGGCCGCCCAGAACCTGGGGGCCGCTTAGGACTAGGGGCCGCCCAGAACCTGGGGGCTGCCTAGGGCTAGGGGCCGTCCAGGACCTGAAGGCCGCCCAGAAGCTGGGGGCCGCCCAGGACCTAGGGGCCGCCCAGAACTTGGGGGCCGCCTAGGGATAGGGCCGTCAAGGACCTGGAGGTCGCCCAGAACCTGGGGCCGCTAAGGGGCCGCCCAGAAGCTGGGGGCCGCCCAGGACCTGGGGGCCGCCTAGGGCTAGGGGCCGTCCAGGACCTGGAGGCCGCCCAGAACCTGAGGGCCGCCTAGGACTAGGGGTCGTCCAGGACCTGGGGGCCGCCTAGGGCTAGGGGCCGCCCAAGACCTGTGGGCCGCCTAGGGCTAGGGGCCGTCCAGGACCTGGAGGCCGCCTAGAACCTGTGGGCCGCCTAGGACTAGGGGCCGTCCAGGACCTGGGGGCCGCCTAGGTTAAGGGCCATCCAGGACCTGGAGGCCACCCAGAACCTGGGGGCTACCCAGGACCCTGATCTTATCTCCTGTTTACCAACCATATCACCTTACATTTCAGGCAATTTTTCTGATAGTATTCATGCTTTTTGCAGAAGTAACACTTATCATCCTTTTGTTCCTTCTTGTGGATTTGAGCAGATGACCCATTTATCTTTAGTGGTCGTTGCTTGCTCTTTTCTTTCTTATCTTTCTTTGATTTCTTTCTAGCTCCTTGCTAACCCATGAGATTGATAGAGTGATTTCATTATTTCTTAAGCCTTACTTCCTTTTGAATGAGCATACTTTGCAGTTCATTCATATTCCACTTATCCTTCAAGTGTTATAACTCATATGAAATAGACCATACTTAGGAGGGAAGGAATTAATAATGAATTGTACAAGAAAATTCTTATTCATTTCCAATCCCATAGTCTTCAGTCTTACTGCTATATTTGTTATTTTAATGATATGTTCATGCATAGTACAAGAACTATCAAACTTAATGTTGGTTAAAGTATTCATCAATATCCCAGCAAGTGACTTATCAGCAGAGTCAGATTGGAAACGTGCTTTCACAAACTACATAAATTCCTTAGCACTTTCAATAGCAGGAATTATGGACTTGATTTTGTTTGCTATAGTCATTCGCATGAACATCAGGCTAAGTCTGTTTGATCTTTTCCAAGTCCTATGGAAAGACCTCTGTTCAGTACTGTTAGAGTTAGTAAGAGCAGTGGGTTTCTCATTTATGAGTTCTAAATCACGATCCAGAACACCAAGGTGAAACTAAACTTATTTGTGCCATTCAAAGAAATTAAGCCCATTGAAGTTTGAATAGACATAGCTTACAAATGAAGAGAACAGATGCTGCAAATATAGAGAATATGCTCACACATTAATGCTTTGAGTAATATACTCAAACAATATTCAGATTTCATCAAGTAAACAATAAGTGCATATTGAAGTTCTTCTTTGAATGATACAACAATATACAATAATAAATATAATTAATGCTTAATTTTAATTTTACATGCTTAGCATTATATATATTCAAATTAGATATGTTTGCTATCTTTGGATATGCTAAATATACCTAACCAAGCATCAATTGACCACATCATGTCTATAGATTATAAAAATAATAAATCAACCTTTGGGCGATCCTTAAATATTTATAATCAATACACTTCAATATACACATAACAAATAAATAATTATGTCATTCATTTATAAGCATCACATAATTATGAGTAAATAAATTTATTTAATTTGATATTTATAAACTTTTTAATTTGGCCACTTTGGTGACTAACAAATTATACATAATATAGACATCAAATTTGATCATCAATGATAATATCATACGTGAATATAAAAGACTTCATGTCTTATAACATACCCATATATTTTATTATGATGTTTTTCAAAACATTGATCTCATAAATATTGAAAAGTAAAACATATATTTTAGGATGGAATCGTATGCTAATTAATAACCAGTCAAAAGCAAATAGGAATATAAAATATGCATAAAGAATGGCAAGCATAAAGCAAAAGGCAAAAGCCCATGTTTTCTAGTAACTACATCAATGGGACTCATGCACCGAGACACCAACTTTTCCCTAGAAAAGATGCTAAATTCATACCAAAACTTCAAAGAGAGTCCAAACTATGACCACTTCTCTCACACTGGTCTAGCCAGCGAGGCTCACGTAACATCTTAAGGGCATATGGTGCTAGATTTGGATTTTAATTTCACTTCAGAAGCCTTGGCCAGAGGATTAGGTCCTAAGTCCACACCACATCCTTTAGAAAGTTGCAGTTTCCTATTCCAGCTTTTAGAAAGTAGCCAAAACTACCTTCAGCCTCCCTATCTCCATTTGTGTAAATTAATATTAGCAAGACATTAATAATGCTATTCGATCAGATATACGTTATTCCAAAAGGCATTTGGAAAGCCCAGAAGATATATTAAGATCTGAAACCCGATCTATCATCATATCGGCAACCTACAATGCTGTTCGATATTAAATTGAGGCAAAACGGTTAGATGGGGCTTTCATGAGAACCACGGCCCTCAACGTGATGTTTTCTAACTCTGGGCTGATCCTTCATGGTCTCAAAGCAATGCCCTGTGCCCAAAGTATCTTATTTTAGGTTTTTTTTCTTTTTAAGAAGCACGAAATTATAGCCTTCAATCATGGCTCTGATACCCTATATAAATCTATTAAAGAATTTTTCTTTAATAAACATAATGGTCAATAACTTAGAATAAATAATTTTTATAATAAAACTTAAACTAAGAAAGCGTACCTTGATCCATTAATATTTCTTGACAAGAGACTGCATATAAATTGATAGATTATCGAGAGATTGAGTTTTTTTTTCTTCCTATTTTCCTCCTCATCCATTTTGATGGTAAATAGACTATTTTTAGAAAAGAAAGGATCAATCTGATAATACATTAAATTTCTTTTCTCATCGAAGAAAAGTTATCAGATAATAACTTTTCAAAATAAATCAATAGGATATTAGCTTTTATTAAACCATATTATTATTTAAATTTAAATAAATGATAAACAGATATCATAATTATCATTTAAAATAAATAATTAATAAATCAATCATATATCCACGTGTACCATACAAAAGGGAACGCTAACATATTCAAGCTAACACCAAATTTCTAGATTGATCTAAAGATCAATGAAACTTATTCAAATAAATTATTATGTATAGATCCATCAATCATCATACTGTATGTTATTCATCAAATAATTACTTGCAATGTGGGTCTTCTCATGAATCAGTTTAGTTAACTAGTATTGATTCTCCTCAATGGTTTCTCCACTAGACAGACTAGTGAAGTGGTAGAACTCCTTGGAAACTAATCTCGTTGTAGTAAAAATCCAAGATTCTAAGGACCACAACAATGATAGGATGGTAGGGTCCTTGGAGGAGTTGGCTAGTAATGGAAGGTCTATGACTAACATGGGCACCACAATTACAACAAGAGAAGTTGGAGGTCCTCTATTAGTGGGTTTTGAGGAGAGCAGAAGAGGAGTGGATAGAAAAGAGGCCAATATGAAAGCCCTCATAGCAGGGGCTAATAATGGAGCAAGAGTAGAAGAGGATCTTGTTGGCAATCAAACTATTAATAATACCCTAAGAGGTGCAATGGGTGTGCTCCCAAAACCGTACCTTGGTCAAGAGGAAAGGGTTTTGGAGAAGGGTATAGGATTAAGGTCTCTATTGGGCCACAATGATAAACAGGATGAAAACTTAGCAAGATTGGAGAAGCAATAAAAGGATGCTATCAAAATAACTAAATAAGAAAAAAAAAACCATCACACAATTAGCATATTAAATTGATAAATACTTGATATCATAAATATAGAGTTATGATTTTGATAAAATGTGCAAAGCAACTAGTTATGCTACCTAGTTATTTTTAAACCCTATTTACCTCATTGTACTCATTTATCTCATAGCCGAATAGTTTCAAATCACTATTAAATATTTATCTTTTATTTTTTATTCAAAATATTTTTTTGATACTATTGGTAAAAATGCAATAAATCATACCAATAGTTTCATATTAGCTTTTGAACTTTGATAACGAAATTAAATACCTTGACCGCAAAAGAAACATTTCCCAAGATAACTTGTTTAATCTCAAAGAAGGCTTTGCTTTTACTATTGTTGCTCCTTGTTAAATATTTGAAATATCTCCGATGCATCTAAGAAGCAATTAAGTTAGTTCTTGGTTTGAGTAAAGTTGGGAATAAAGCTATGCAAATCTAATTCCTACAGAAAATCATTTTGATGAAAATGGGTTTAGGGAGATTAAATAAGGATGGGAGTATAGATAGGAATTTTTTTTGAAAATCTATCAAATTTAAAACAAAAACGAAGACCAAAATCTCCTTATCCAAACTCATCCTCAAAACCTAGCTTTTTTTTCTCAAAATAAATGATATATTGGAATTATACACACACACACTCTCTCTCTCTTTTAGTCATATTAAATTTGATTATATACATCATAACTTATGCAATTATATAAATTTGAAGCTTTTATTATACTTCAAATATTGAGTTTAGGCACTTAAATTATAAAAGTTTTTTAATATATTTTAAATGTTTATTAGTTTATAATAATTTTAATTTTCTTAATATACATTTAGATTCTGATGACGCTCGATCACCGTTCCTAGACGTCGGGAACGGAGGTGCTTCTCGAATCCTCGCTTCGCCGGGTTGCCTGCAAAGAAGTCTCGGGACCGGAGGGGGTCTCCAGCGGACCCTCCGATGCCCAAGTTAGTGACTGAGGTCACAGTAGAGAAGGACCTCGAGAGAGTTCTTTAGAAGGGAGAGATCTCAGAAGGATCAGGTAGTTCCTTTGAGAATTAGGGCATCAAGTGCGTAAAATGTGTTTACCTGGTTCTCGACGTGGTTTACCCTTTTATAGGGGATGACGCTGGCACGATCACGTGGGACGGCATGAGTTGGAAGATCCGCTGAGCCCTTGCGTGAATCTGGGCTGATTAGTGGGCTGCGTCCCATCAGCCGGCAGGGCCGTTGGATTGTCGGATCTAGCGCGCTCGATGCTGTCGGGCGGCGCGCATCGGCGCTGTCGGGCGGCGCAAGTCAGAGAAGCGGATTCTTGAACCGCTGGGGCTGATCTGGCGGGAACTGGAGACGCCGGGGCCGAGTCGGGCCGGCCGAAGATGGCCTTGGCTGACTCGGCGGGACTGGAGACGCCGGGGCCAAGTCGGGCCGGCCTAGGATGGCCTTGCCCGACTCGGCGGAACTGGAGACGCCGAGGCAGAGTCGGGCCGGCCTAGGATGGCCTTGACCGACTCGGCGGAACTGGAGACGCCGAGGCCGAGTCGGGCCGGCCGGGGATGGCCTTGGCCGACTCGGCGGGACTAGAGACGCCGGAGCTGAGTCAGGCCGACCTGGGATGGCCTTGGCCGACTCGGCGGGACAAGAGATGCCGGGGCCGAGTCGGGTCGGCCTAGGATGGCCTTGGCCGACTCGGCGAAACTGGAGACGCCGGGGCCGAGTCGATCCGGCCGGGGATGGCCTTGGCCGACTCGGCGGGACTGGAGACGCCGGGTTGAGTCGGGCCAGCCTAGGATGGCCTTGACCAACTCGGCGGAACTGGAGACGCCGGGGCTGAGTCGGGCCGGCCTAGGATGGCCTTGGCCGACTCGGCGGAACTGGAGACGCCGGGGCCGCCTGGGATGGAAGTGCCGGGGCCGACTCGGGTCAGGCGGGGCCGGCTAGGATGGAAGCGCCGGGGCTGGCTGAGAGGTGCCGGGGCCGGCTGGGATGGAAGCGCCGGGGCCGGCTGAGAGGTGCCAGGGCCGGCTGGGAAGATGCCAGGGCCGACTTGCTTGGACACGCCGGGGGCGGGCGAGAAGGATGCTGGGGCCGCCTGGGAGATGCCGAGCCGCCTAGCTTGGACACGTCGGGGCCGGCTGAGAAGTGCTGGGGCCGCCTTGCTTGGAGACGTAGGGGGCCGGCTAGGAGGATGCCGGGGCCGTCTAGCTTGGAGACTAGGGGGCCGACTGGGATGGAAGCGCCGGGGCCAATTTGAATCAGGCGGGGCCGACTAGGATGGAAGCGCCGGGGCCGGCTGAGAGGTGCCAGGGCCGGCTAGGAAGATGTCGGGGCCGACTTGCTTGGAGACGCCGGGGGCGGCCGAGAAGGATGATGGGGCCGCCTGGGAGATGCCGGGCCGCCTGGGAGGTGCCAGCCTGGAGGTGCCGGTCTTTGGAGGTACCGATCTTTGGAGCCGTCGGTCTTTGGAGATGTCGGCCATTAGGGCGGTAAGGTGTCGGCCTTTGGGGCCATCGGGTGTCGGCCTTTGGGGCCGTCGGTCTTGAGCTGTCGGTCTTGGAGGTGTGGCCATTGGGGCCATCGGGTGTTGACCTTTGGGGTCATCGGTCTTGAGCTGTCGGTCTTGGAGGTGTCGGCCATTGGGGCCGTCGGGTGTCGGCCCCCCATTGGGGCCATCGGGCTTGGAGATGTCGGCCTTTGGGGCCGTCTAAAAATTTTTTTTATCTTCATGGGGTCAACTGGCTCCATCAGATTCAAAGTTGATGGTTAACTATGAAAAAAGTGGAAGGCGAAGAGGATTAAGAATATTTTGTGAGAATACAGGAAGTTGGGGGTAAGGATGGTGAAAGGCGAGGACAAGAATGAAAAATATATCCTTATCTCTTTACAATCCATAATAACCATATCAGTCTTGGCTTTGTTGGTGACACCTAGGAAAGGTTTTGACAAGTTATAATGGCTCTTATTTTTCCCCTATTAAGCCTTCCACTCCCCCATATGATTGCTGGCTGTTACGTTGTGATTGTTTTGATCACTGTTCCCACAAAAATACAACCACACAACGGGAATCATCCACCATGCCATCATCTTGCAACCAACAATCATTGCATCAACCTACGCACTTTAGCCTTTGCTACAAATTTCTTTAGTCTTGTTGAAGGCAGTACGATTCCATGTATCATGGACTAAAAGCATGTGGCCTGACCCCTACGGAAGCGAGTCAAGACATCAAACATCGAGTCAAGACGTCGAACGTCTTTCATTTCAAACAGATGATCACAACATGGCGTCCATCAGATTGGACAGCAGTTAGATAGTTTCAGCCTTTTCCTTTTCCTTGTCGTTGGTAAGCCCCTATTCGCTGGTAGGCATGGGAATCTATAACCAGTGAGTTCCTGTTGGTTGCAGTGATTTGGCTAAGTGATAAATTGATTTGATCCAAAAATGATTAAATGAATTTATGACAAGATCAAATTTAGAGTTAAATTTTATGTTGTTAAGATAATTTCGTTTTGCATTGGTGCTTATGAATATATGACAATTATCTTTCAGGATATAATGGTCTTCTTCAGATAAAAGCGGCACTACTATTCACTAGAACAGCGAATCAAGAATGCTATGCTTTTTTTAATTCAGAGTATGGAAATGTCTAAAAAGAAAATATTTTTCATATCGATACCTGAAATGCATGTGGTATGTCCTATTTATAAGTTTTCAAGCGCCTCTTCGAAGCACTCTTTTGGAATAGATTAAAACCGATTTGACTTGATCGATTGTGATCAAGAGACGTGAAGGAAGGGGCTTATCGGCTTTCGATGTTTTGATCTAAGATCACGCTATCTATACGCTGTTTCAGGTTGATCGGTGCGTATTTATACGCTGTTTCAAGATTTGATCTGCCATCAGCGATTGGGTGCATTTCTATACGCCGTTTCGATCTACTGATCAGCGATTGAGTGCGTATTTATATACTGTTTCGATCTTCGATCAGGTGCATAATCATTTTGCTAAGCTATCTGGCCGAGCCATCTCGCCGAGCTATAGGGCCGAACCATCTCGCTGAACTATCTTACCCGAGCTAACTGACCGAACCATCACGTTGAACTATTTAGCTGAACCATTTCGCCGAGCTATATGGTAGCGACTTACCATTGACCCTTCATTCGATTGATCTTTGCATTTGATCTTGTCCCCTTATCCAATCGATCAACCAATCCAACGATGATCTAAATCCATTATCGTACAATCTGGACTCATTCTTGACCATCAGATCTTCATGATTATGAAAAAATTTTAAGACTCCTCATTCTCCTCGCAACGATGCGAAGTGCAAAGTGTGCCTACAAAGCGCTCATTGCGCCAACTTAAGATGAGCCCAAATGCATAAGCATGAGATGAGCTTTCATATATAAGGTGCTTCTATCCTTTTAAAACTTTTTATGTGGAACTAAAAGGAGGTCACCAATTTCTCATTCAAACCAATGGGTATAACCCAAGGGTTATAAATGACCCATTTTTTAATAAACCCCCATATGAGTGAAAATTGGACTTAGATCAAAGATCATCAAAGGTTTATCTCCCTCACAAAATGATTTTTAATGAAAATGAATATGCAGACTCTATAAAGAGTATAATGGAATGAAGTTCTATCAGGATATGTAGCTTGTGGCTTTGAACCTTCCTTAATGAGTTGTTATCAAGTTTACTTGCTAAAAAGTGAACATGATGTCTTAAACTTTTTAGCTTTTGATGTAAACCAAAATAATAATAATCACACAACTTTTTTTTGAATATTCTTTTGGTTCTTATGGTTGTGTTCATTTTGGCCCTGATCAACTCCTGGTTTCATGAGTGCTTTAGAGAATTAAAACATTAAGATTCTCATAGAATTGGCCTAGTTCACACTCACATATTATTCTTATTAAAAGTATCCTGCTATACTCCACATGATATTCATGTCATAAGAACCATTAAAAATAATGCTTATCCTAGTACTCTTAACATGTAGCACTAATTAACATAGGAATGAGCAGGATTAGACATCCTTAGTGCTATGCAGATCTGTTCATAATTTAGTTGTCCCTTTTGAACCTAGATCATGGGATCTCAGTCAACTAGGTTGGGTATCCACTATGAAGATTTTATTATAGGTTTTAAACCCATTCCCCTCGATAAACAGTTTACTTGATCTCTTGATAATACTTTTGTCATTGGATCCGCTAAGTTTTTTCTTGACTGAATATAGTCAATAAAAATTATTTCATTCTCAAGTAACTACTTAATGGTATTATGCCTTCGATGTATATGTCTAGAGTTATCATTATACATTTTATTTTGAGCTCTGCAAATAGCTGATTAATTATCACAATGTATATATATTGCAAAAATAGGTTTAGGCCAATATGGAATATCTTTTAAAAAATTTCGAAGCCATTCAGCTTCTTCACCAGCTTTATCTAAAGCTATAAACTCTGATTCCATAGTGGATCGAGCTATACATGTTTGTTTAGAAGATTTTTATGACACATCATCTCTTTCTAAGATGAACACATATCCACTAGTAGATTTTGTGGCTCTGCATATGATATCCAGTTGGCACACTATAGCCTTCTAGTACAACTAGATATTTCGAATAATATAATTCATAATTTAGGGTATATCGTAGATATCTTAATACCCTTACTAAAGTTGTCCAATGATTTGGATCTGGATTACTGGTGAGTTTGCTTAACTTATTGACAGCAAAGGCTATGTCAAGAAAGATGTAATTCATGACATACATTAAATTGCCAATTATACGTGAATATTCTAATTGTGATATGGGTTGCCCAGTATGCTTAGCAAGATGTAGATTAATATCTATAGTGTTTTAAGCGGGCTAGTATCATGCTTATTAAACTTGTTTAATATTTTCTCAATATAGTGAGATTGAGACAATATTATACCTTCAGATGTTCTAGTTATTTGAATCCCTAGTATTATATCTGCAGCACCCATATCTTTTATATCAAAATGTTTAATTAACATTTTCTTTGTATGTTTAATCATATCAGTATTGCTACCAATGATTAACATATCATCCATGTATAAGCAAACCACTACATACCCTTTAGGCAGTGTTTTGGCATATACATATTTATCATATTCATTTATTTTGAATTCTACCAATTCTCATGTATGATTATGCATAATGGATTCAATTTTGCTATTAATAGCTTCTTTCCAAAAGGATGCTTCTAGTGTAGATATTACCTTTTTAAATGTCTGAGGTTCATTTTGTAACATGTATGTTACATAATCAGGAGCAAAAGATTTTATAACTTTAGCTCGCTTACAATGTCTAGGTTTATCTTTAAGATATTTTTTCTGATGACTACTGCTAGTAGTATTATCATAAGTTCTTTTATTTAAACTTATTTCTAATATCCCTTTATTTGGAATACATTTTCAAAGAATGATGTATTTCTTGATTTCATGATTGTATTTTCTATATATCAGGTATATCTGATTTATGTACAAGAAATCGATATGCACTACTATTTTATGCATAACCGATGAAAGTATAATCAACAGTTTTAGATCTTATTTTGACCTTTTTAAGATCCAAAATAGCTACTTTAGCTAAACACCCCCACACATTCTCTCCCGCAATTCTTTCCTTGTGATCCTACTCCACTATTTTCTTGGTCTTTGAATTTTTTAGCTCATTGTTCAAAGTCCTCCCTCATCCTTTTTTTGTAGTATTCATGACTAAACCTGCAAAATCATAAGCATACAAAAAAAAAATTAAAGAACCACTTTGAATAAAAAGATTTAGGAATATATATATATATATATAATTTTAAAGATACTTACTAAAGTTGTCATTTTCACCTTCTTGCACACAGTCAATATTATCTCTAGTAGTAGGTGGAAGGCCTTGTTGGATGATAGCATTAACTTCTGTGCCTCTACCTTTAGTAATGCATCTCTCTTTGTGATTACTAGTTTCAGCCATAATTATCTACCTTTATACATTAAGTTAGTAAAACTTTTGCTTGTTCCATATGCTATTACAATAATTCAATTTAAAGACAAATTTTAACATATCATAAAAGTCATTATTTATCAAACTTAGTAAAGAAACAAGAACCAGGTATCATCAAAACAATGCAAATAATAAACATTGAAATAAATTTCATTAAAGGGCTTTCACAAAAATGGTTAATCCAAAGTAGAAAAAGAACAAAACTAATAAAATTGTGCAAATATATAACATGTAGTGCTTGCATAAGTAAATAACTTCAACAATAGAAGCTCATGCCATCATAGTTTTTCCTCCTCACTATTATTATCATCCTCATCATCACAATCATCTGTTAATGCAAAAAATTCACTGCTAGAAAGGCCATCATGATCTTCATCAGAATCATCTTTCATTGCAAAATTTTCAAGTCTATCCTTATCCGATAACTCTGCATCGATACTTCGAGGAGGAAGGCCATTCCTAATCCAATCATCCACTTCATCATAATTTTCTATCATATTTGACAAAGCTTCAGGATGGGATTCATCTTGCTGAAATGCACATTCTTCCTAGCTCCAAATTGATGCTCTCTTCCTTAATCGGCATATCATAGAAGGCACGAGGTTGTCTGAACCATCACAAGAAAATTAGGCTTAATGTTGTCTTGAACATAGAAAACTTGCTCCACCTAATATACTAGCACATATGGCTCATTGGTATTCAATTTTTATTTAGTATTGACACTTATGTAGCCATAACGATCTTTCTCAATTCACCTAACAGGGATATGAACATCCCACCAGATACATTTGAACAAAACAATTCAATTTCCTCCCATATATGCAATTTCACAATTTCGTTTAGTACACCATAATAGTCCATGTTTGTTGTGCCTACAATTCCCTTAACAAAAACTCCACTATTTTGTGTTACCCTTCCACTATCACGTTGCATAGTACGAAATTTGAACCCATTGATTTGTAGCCATCATAAATTGTAACTACTGAATCTGGACCACATGCCAACTGATATAGTTCTTCACTCACTTGTCTGTTTCCTTTGAAGTATAATTGCACTACCTATTATAATTAAAAATAGATCGTTAGCACATCATTTAATATAATTTATGTAATTTTTGTTTTAATTGTTTGAATAGTATATTATTTTTTTAAAAGGATTATGAACTTATGAATTTGCCATCATGTTGTCATACTCACTAAACAATATAACCATTTCTATCACAATGTTGCATATTAGCTACAAGTCATATATAAAAATATTAAATAAGAAGAGCTTACTTACTTTAAGTATGATAAAGCTTCATTGCAATTTTTTAGCACATATAAATGAGCTTGTAGTAGCTCCATTCTACTTAGCTTACGTCTGAATCTAACCTTCTACTCCTTATTATTTTGGAAAGTACAATCAAGTTGTATAAAAATGCTAACCCATGATAAGATTTAGCATTTGAGCCATCATAGTTCCTCTCCAATCTATTGAATCTTGTTTCAATACCGTGTAGATACCTAGAACAAAATGTGACACATTCTTCTGCAATATATCCCTCTGCAATTGAACCCTCGGGATGACTTTTGTTACGCACAAAATGTTTAAGTGTGCACAAGTACCTATAATTATTGAAAGTATAAAGTAATAATAAGAATAATACCAAAAAATGGATAAATATATCTATACTATAAATATGAAAATTCAAAATGCACTAACCATTCAATCAGGTACATCCTACGATATTGTACCGGTCCAGCAATTTTAGCCTTGTTCGCCAAATATAGTGGCAAATGCATCCTAATATCAAAAAATGATGGTGGAAAGAACATCTCCAACTTACAAAGTGTTATTGCAATGGCAGACTCTAACTTTTCCTTATCCTCCATCCATAAAACCTTTGAAGATAACTCTTTAAAGAAATAGAAAAGCTCAATTAAGGCTTCTGATAATGGTTTACATAACCTTCCACGAATTGCAAGCGATAAAAAATTAACAAAAGAGCATGGCAGTTATGACTTTTCAATCCAGATATCTTGTGCTCTTTGTAATGAATGCATCTGTAAATATTTGAGGAATATCCATCAGGCACCTTAATATTCTTTAAAAACTCACATAAAGCACTTTTCTCTTCCATAGACAGTGTATAACATGTAGTAAAAAATGTCCACTTTCCTTCATTTAGTATTGGATAAAGCTTTTCTCTTATATTCTTTTCAATATCTTTGTTTTTCCTTCAATGTCTAAGAGTGTACCAACCACACTATCACATATATTCTTTTCAATATGCATGACATCTAAATTATGATGCAAGAGAAGGTCCTTCCAATATGGTAATTCAAAGAAAATACTTTTCTTTTTTCAATTATAGCTTTGTATGAAGTCTTCCCGTTTCTTTTTTTACCAATCTTACCAAATATAATATGTTTGAGCCCATGCAATTGATCAAGCACATCATATCCTGACAACTGCTTAAGAGGTGGCCTTAGCTCTTTCTCACCATTAAATTCCCTTTTAGAATTTCACCATCTGTGGTTAAGGGCTAAGAAATGATGACTACCAATATAGCAAAACTTACCACAATGTTTCAGCCAATATGAATATGTATCTTTATTACAGTAAGGACATGCTAGCTTTCCTTTAGTACTCCATCCTGACAAATTGACATATTCAGGGAAGTCATTTATAGTCCATAAGACTACTACATACATTCAAAAGTTTTGTTTCATTAAGGAATCATAAGTATCAACTTCTTTTTCTCATAACTCCTTTAACTCCTCAATTAATGGTTGTATGTACACATCAATATCATTACGTAGAGCTTTTGGACCAGGAATGAGCAATGCCAAAACAAAGGAAGGTTGTTTCATACATAACCATAGTGGTAAATTATAAGGAAAAAGCACCATAGGCCATGTATTATGTATAGTACTCATATTTCCAAATGGATTAAATCCATCACTTGCTAATCCAAGTCTCACATTACGAGGCTCTATAGCAAATAGCTGATACAACTCATCTAAATGTTTTCATGCTTGAGAATCTGCTGGATGCCTTAAAGCCCTATCCTTAAGACGTTTTTCATGATGCCATTTCCTGTCTGAAGCAGTTTTCGAAGACATAAAGCCTTGGAATCAATGGAAAGTGCCATAAAGTCTTAATAGGAATTTTTTTGCCACTCTTCAAAGATGAAGATTTCACAAAATTTACTTTGCCTCTATTTGATTTCCATCGAGATGCCCCACATATAACATAGTCGTTCTCATAACATACTCTTTCCAAAACAACATACAATCATTAACATATGCATCAATTTTCTCATAATAAAGGTCTAGATTTCGAATCATCTTTCTAGCTTCATAAAATGAATTAGGTAATATCTCACCCTCGGGAAGTGCCTCCTTAAATAATTTAAGCAAAGCATCAAAATCCTTGTTACTCAATCCATGAAGAAATTTTAGTTGCCATAGCTTTAAAACAAAAGATAGCTTTGAGAACTTCTTACAATTCGGATATAAATATATCTCGATCTTACTTAGTAGTCTATGAAACGTTGAAGGTCCCTCATGAGGCTCATCTTGGTCATTTTTATTTAACTTTGTAAAGTCGTCACCCTCTAAATAAGGGACTCCACACATATTATGTATCAACTCTTGCATATCATCTATCTTCTCATCTTCCATATCGGTTTCTTCATTGACATCAACATTATCACTTTCAATGTTACCTACACCTTCAACATGGAACGGCCACTGAGTATAAGATGAGACTATCTCATTAATCACTAGATCATCCTCAACATCATCTCGAGATTTATATCGAGTATTGTTACATTTGATACAAGGGCACCAAATTTTATTTTCTAGATCTGTGCGTTCGAATGCGAAGTCATGAAAATCTTTATTCCATTTCTATACTCAAGTGATAATCTATTAGTAATCTGCATCCAATATTTACTTATTTCAGCCATTTCATCCTATCAATTAAGAAAAAAATTAGTAAAACATTAATAAGTTGTAAAAGCATATCAACAACAAAACAATGAAAGCTACTTGCATGAATTTGTAACAATTAACTGACCATAATATGATATTAATAAAAGCTAGGATACTTTCAACTTACAAATGAGACTTAATGCAATTTATTATTACCTATGTAGTACCCGGTTCAAATGAACCAGGCTCGGTTCAGATGAACCAAGCTCGGTTCAGATGAACCAAGCTCCAGTCTGTTGGGTTCTCCGGACTGACGCTTCGCTCCAGGTGAAGCATTTAGTCTTTCGGGAAACCTCCGATCTGAGGCGCTGCTCAGGTGATTAAATAGGGAGGAAGAGGACTCCTTCCTTCAGGCTGGTGCACTTCATCCATCAGGTAATCCCTGGCCTAGAAAGAGAGAGAGAGAGAGAGAGCGTGAGAGAGAGTGTGAGAGAGAGAGACAGAGAGCGTGAGACAGAGAGAGGGAGGGAGACTAAAGAAATGGAAAACCGGTCGACCCCCTTAGTCCAGGCCCAGCGGCGTGCTTGCCGCCTCGCCGGGCCTGAGATTTGGCCGATGACTCCGCCGGCGCCGGGGGAGGCATCCGGCGGGGTGATGGTGGAGAGAGGGAGGAGAGAGAGGGCCAATTGGCCCTCCTCTCGCGCGGTGGCGGAAGCCGGTCGGTAGGTTCGGGCCCAGTGGCATGCTCGCCGCCTCGCTGGGCCCGAGCTTTGACCTGTCGCCTCCACCGGCACCAGGCGTGCGTCCGGTGGAGGTCCGGCCAGCCAAGGTGGCCAGCCGTGCCACCGGCATAGCTTCGTGCCGCGCGGATGAGAGGGAGAAGATGAGAAAAATTGAGGGAGAGAGAGGGAGTTTGGCGGCCGACCGCGGCAGCGGCCGGCTCTGGCCCGGCCACCGGCGGCCGGGCCGCCCTCAATTTGGCCGGCGGCGGCCCTGGCCGCCGGCTAAGTCCTCGTCCCCTGTTTGGTGAAACAGGGGATCGGGAGGGCTGTGATGAACCGGGCCGGCTGGGCCGGCCGGTTCAGGCCTTTTGGGCCGTGCAGCATTGAGTTTTGGGATTGGTTTTTGGGCCCTGTAACGGTTCGGGATTAGAAAAATATTTATATGGCTAGAATCTTGGTGAATTCTAGTTTCATGGGGTATTTTTACTTCCCCAAATGGGTGTGTATTGTGGGAGATATTCGAGCCCAAAGTTGGTCCCGTGAACTAGTCTGGGTAGGGTCTTAAGGGTAATTTTATTAATTAGATTTCAGTGAATTAATTTTGTACATTGATCCTGTATGTGCCCAGACATCTGATTAGTTGGTGCATCACTTGGAGTTTGCGTAGGAGGTAAGTAAGACTATTATGCAATTTAATTATTTAATTAATAAATTGAGTATATACAGTTTGCATGCATTTTATAAATTAACTGAATTATCTATGTGGCATGAAACTGTGGATTACGAATGAACAATCATATGATTATAATGATTGGTAATATTGTAAGAAATGATTTATTGATATGTATGCTAGAAAGGTGATTGCATGTACGATATGTTTATATTGAGGTGATTATATGCATTCCTTGTACTGTGCAAACTATTGTGAGATACAGATGTATGATGCACTTGTGATGAAAATGTTAAATATATTTATATGTGTCGCCGCGGTTCTCCTTTACTATGGCCCCATACATTGTAGATGTGTTCTGTTGATTTTATATGGCTACACACACTGGAGATGTATTCTGTTATGATATGGCCCCACATATTGTAGACATGTTCTGTTTGATTTTCATGGCCACACACACCGTAGAGTGTGTTCTGTTATGATATGGCCCCACATGTCTTACAATGTGTTCTGTTTGATTTTCATGGCCACATACATTGTAGAGTGTGTTCTGTTATGGTATGGCCCCACACATCATATAATGTGTTCTGTTGATGTTTATGGCCACACATCTGGAGGATGTGCTCTGATTGAGGTATTGCAGGGCCGTGGGTCACATAGAAAATCTATAATTACATAAACAGTGAGTTTACTGGATTGCATATTCTGATGCTTATCAAGTGTTCAATTTATGTTAAGTTGACAAAATGCATATGTTGATAGCATGTTAAAATAATTCAAGTATGATATGATTGTATAATAGGCTTACTTATGGAGTCTAAACTCATTAAACCTTCACAATGTTTTTCAGAGCCTCAAGGTTGATGATGGATATTCGGAGTTGATGGAGCTTTTAATAAATAAAATAAGAACCATTGTATTGGTGTAATCCTATTGTGTTTGTGTGTAGGGCTTGTTGTAGCCCAACTTTATTAGCATGACTTGGATGTAGGGTTTGATACCCAAAACTTATGACTATCATTTGTATTATGGTTGGTTTTCATATTTATTGCTCCATTTGAATCGTATATCAAGATTTTAAGACGCCTTGCGTGCCTGGCACGTGGCGGGTTGTCACCCTAGCCCAATATTTGGGTCTGGGGCATGACAGCTTTAGTGGTATCAGAGCCTGGTTTTTGTACCAATGGCTTCCAACCATTTGGTCAAGCGGGCCGACAGTATTCTTATTGGCCCGTGATACTGACTGTATATAACCTTCCTCCATGGAAGTGCTTGAAAGATACTGCAATGTTTTTGACAATTTTGGTTCCAGGACCATCAAATCTAAAGGAAAAGATTGATGTCTTCTTGCAACCGTTGATGGCCGAATTAAAAATGTTGTGGGAAACAGGAGTCATGGCCTACGATATTTCAATAAAACAAAATTTTATCATGAGAGCTGCTTTTATGTGGACAATCAGTGACTTCCCGGCATATGCAATGTTATCTGGTTGGAGCACTGCTAGGTGTATGGCGTGCCCTTATTGCATGAATGATTCTGATACATTCACATTGCAGAAGAGTGGTAAGCAGTCATGGTTTGATAATCATAGAATGTTTTTGCCTCCAAATCATCCTTATAGGTGGAACTTGATCGCCTTCCGGAAGAACGAAGTAGTCACAAAATTTGCCGAACCGGTTAGGTCTGGCACAGATATATTTGATACTATAGAGCATTTAGGGTTGAGGTATGCTTGGGAAGCCAATGCAGATAGAGTAAATGGCCGTATATGTAAAGAACACAACTGGAAAAATAGAGTATTTTTTGGGATCTGTCGTATTGGAGCACAAATCTCATCCGGCACAACTTGGATGTTATGCATATTGAGAAAAATTTCTTTGATAACATATTTAACACCGTACTAAACATCCCGAGAAAAATCAAAGACACTGCAAAGTCGAGAGAAGAACTTAATTAGTACTGCAGAAGAGCTGATTTGAGGAGGAATGCTAACGGGACCTATCCTAAAGCCTGTTACACTCTTGACAGAAATTCACGAGAAGTTTTATGTAACTGGGTTAGAGGGTTAACATTTTTAGATGGTTATGCTTCAAATATCAGTAGGTGTGTGGACATGCATAAGCTTAAGTTGTTTGGCATGAAGAGTCATGACTGCCATATTTTCATGCAACGATTATTGCCTATAGCTTTTCGTGAGTTGCTTCCGCACCACGTGTGGAAAGCATTGACGGAGCTCAGCTTGTTCTTCAAGGAGTTATCTACCGCAGTCATTACTTCTGCATCCATGATAAGGCTTGAGGATGAAATTTTAATTATTTTATGCAAGCTGGAGCAAATATTCCTCCATGTTTTTTTGACTCAATGGAGCATTTACCGGTTCACTTGTCATACGAAGCGAGTATAGCTGGTTCCGTGCAGTATTGCTGGATGTATCCTTTTGAGAGATAAATATCTTAATAATCAGTAGTACATGTTGACATTTAAAATTTTATTTTATTGCGAGAAAGTTAGTTTATTCTATTTCTTACCTTTACATGTAGGTACCTTAAGAAGTTAAAAAATAATGTGCGTAATAAGGCAAGGGTTGAAGGTTCTATATGCAATGCACACATGGTTGAAGAAGTTTCAGCTTTTGCCTCTCATTACTTTGAGAGTCACGTCCATAGGAGGAGCCAAAATCTTGGTCGTAATGATGACGTATGTGTGGATAAAGGACAACCTAATGATGGTAGAATATCAATTTTTAAAGGTATCGGTCATTCATTTGGGAGGTAGAAGTCAAGAGATTTGAGCGATGCAGAGTATAATGCAGCACATTATTACATCCTAATGAACTGTAGAGAAGTTGATCCATACATTGAGTAAGTATACACTTTACTACTTTAAATTATAATGTACCTCATTATTTAATTGCTAACAGAAGTTTTAATTGTTATCATCCCTTTAGGATGTTTTGTGATAGACAATGATAGATGAATCCCAACATCAGCCAAATTGCCATTGGGCAAAAGTTAGAAATGGAGTTCGCATGTGAGTAGTATCACTTAATCAATTGCAATAATGGCTTTTATTTTACGAATTGGTTGTGAATAGCTTATTAATTTATAGGTAAATGGTCCATGGTTCACAATCGATAATATTTTCATTAAATGTCTAGCGCAATGGCCATTGAAGACCGTAACAACCTCTACTGCTATTTGTTAATGGGTACAAATTTGAAATTGAACGACTAGCATCTTCAAGAGAAATGCAGAACTGGGGTGTGTGTTAAAGGAGAAAGTGTTGAAGCAAATATGCTGGATTATTACGGAAAGTTAGTAGAGGTGGTTAAAGTTGAATATCCCGGTTGGCCTATAAAATGAACCGTATTGTTTCGTTGCGATTGGTTTAATCCGACAGTTCCTGTGGGTAAAAGGGTTCATAACGACTACAATCTAGTTGAAGTCAACCATCGCCGAAGATTGTAAAAATATGAACCATTCATCCTTGCATCCTAAGCTCAACAAGTGTTTTACTACGGATATCCAATTTTGCGCAACGACAAGTGAGATTGGTGGGTTGTTTCTAAAATCCTCCACATTCAGCAATCATATTAGACGAGAGTTCATCAAGTCAATCACCTGAGCGCCCTACATTTCAAGAGGATAAGATGGAAATGCATGTAATTGAGGACAATACAAGGGCTCCCAAAACATCAGTTAGAGATCCAAATGGTGATGTCCAAGAAATTGAGGATGCAAATATTCGGTTTCCTTCCGATGATGATGACACAGAATCACAATCCGATACAGCATTGGATGTTGAACCAACATTTGACGAAACAAATGACACTAATAAAATAGAGGTTTATTCAATTTCAATTTATTTTTATAAGTGCTAAATTTTTACATATTCAATCATTATTCGTAATTATATTGCATGGTTCTTTAGTATTTTCAGTATGTCGGGCCGAGATAGATCTTCCGCCGACAAACAGAGCGAGCAGGACGTAGCCCTACCACATCAGATCACTTTATTGGGGATGGAGAGTTCAGATCTACAGCCTTCGAGTCTCATAGCCGATCGGTACATACATTTGAGAGTTTTTACCATATCGGCCGCACCATACTTCGACTTGATGTTGATGGGTAGTAAGTATATAATAATTGTAAATATATGTTTATGTGTTAAAGTCAATTACTTATAAATATGGATTTTTTTGCAGCTTTATTGAGCAGCATTCTGTATCGAACCGGATTAGCTCCATATTCCAGATCCGTGCTGATCCCATTGGCTACGATTGACATCATGTATCTGTGGCCATGAGGGAGTTTTAGTTTTTAAAGTTTTAGATAAACTTATTAAATACAATTTATCACAGATATAAAATTACTTAATCTTAATATATTCTTAAACTAACTGTTTATTTAAATGTAGAAAAAGTTTACGTGGGATCCTACCATCCACGATGTCGTTAGGGCAGTATGGAATGCTCTTGCGGCACGCTGATACTCCGACATGCTTCATCATTGGAGGAGATCAGGTGATCATCCTGTGCATATACCAAAGGGTATTTGGTACGACTGGCAGCAGGTGTGGCAATCTGAGGCTTGGCAAAGGAGGTCCGTATCAGCCACCATGAACCACCGATCCAGAAGGCTGATCGTGGCACGGGTCTCTCCTGCCACACTTCGGGGTCTATTTCCATTCAGGAGCACAGACGCTGTATGGTAAGAAAACATAAATAATTTAATTACTAATTTAGTCATTTACAAATACTTATATTTATATCATTTCTTCTGCTTTTGTAGTCTGAGAAGGAGGGCAGAGATCCTGGTGAGTTCAACCTATTCAGGGCGACACACACCAAAAAAGGCGATACCTGGGTCGATTCACGATCACAGAAGGTTGCGGTAAGAAATTAGACTTATGTTATGAATGTTTAATTTCTAAACCTTTTTTCAGGTTCGTATAATGATTCATTTATCGTTGATTCTACAATTCAAAGGCACGAGTCGAGGAGCTTCAGTCCTAGGCATCGCAGGTCTACCCCACTGATGGAGGCCGCCTGTTGAACTCTCATCACAGAAGAGTCAACGTGTGTTTTTGGAAGCTGTTGGTGCCCAGCCGCGACACCGTAGGGTCTACGGTCTGGGCACTAAAGCTTCTAGATATTTTTTCGGCTCCACTTCGCACTATTCTGGCGATATTCCTCTTGATCATTTAGACGATATTCGAAGATCTATTATGGAGGAGGTTCGATAGGAGGTTCGGCAAGAGGTTTGGCAGGAGCTTGCAGACATGAGAGAGCAGATGCGTCAGATGCAAGATTTGGTTCGCCAAATGTCGCAGGGTTCATTCCAGCCTCCGCAGCCTTCCCATGATCGTGACAGTGCAGATTCTTGATGTATTTTTTTTCCTGTTTGTGTATCAAAATTTTTAATTATTAATATAATAAATTTTTATATATTATTAAAAATTTTGTGATGAATGTTTTGATCAATATTTTTGGATATTTAGCGATAATGGTTCAATTGAATACAATGAAATTGTATTAAGAGTTTTAATAACATTTATCTTTTTAAAAAAAAAGTTTTTATCGTAATTTTTTAAAAAAATTAAATTCATAATTTTGTGACGCATATTGCATCGCAATATTGCGATGCAATCAGATGCATCACAATATTGCGATGCAATCAGATGCGTCACAATATTGCGACAATTAATTTCGTTGCAAATGTATCGCAATAATGCGATGTAATTTGCATCGCAATTATGATGCAACGCGTTGCAATATTGCGACGCATTTTGGAGTCGCTAATGCATCGCTAAATTGCGACGACTTGTGTTTTGTTGCAAAATAGTGACGTATTTTATTGCGTCGCTAGGTGTCGCTATTTAGCGACGGATAGTAGTTTGCGATGAAATTTATAGCGACAACCAAAATGCGTCGCTAAATGGATTTAGCGACGTATTTTGGCGTCGCTAAAATGAATTTTTCTTGTAGTGATAAGAATGTGGTGTTCTTTTCAACAATGAGAATGAAGGAAGAAAACTAGATTGATGTGTCTATAATTTTTGAGAAATTCTTGAGAACTTAATGATGTGTCTGTAATTTTTTTGTTTAAAAGTAGTTGCCTTCATTCTTGGAGATACTTTTGAAAATGGTAAATTTTCTGTGTATAGGAACCATGGCTCTTATATTCCTTTTCTGTTAGAATTCCATGTGATATGTTCCAAGACAATTTTTAGGAATTCAGAATCAAGCCCTGAAATTCTTACTCAAGAAAACAGGTATTTCGATACCATCAATCATATTTAGATCTCTCTCTCTCTACTTCATTTTTAGTGACCGAAGATATTATTTCTATGGGTTGTCTATTTTTATAGTGCCAATTGTATCATTAATGGTATCTTTTTGATTTCCATGTTTCATAAAGCTAATGTTAATATTAGATGTCTTGTTACCTTCAAAGCCAAATTACTCTTTGTCACTCTATAGGCAGGCAGACTGCAAGAACTGTCGAAGATGACATGGATGTCCCTTCAGCATTATTATTATTATTATTATTATATTTTTTTATTATTTTGACTCGTTTGGTTGCTCCCTCATGTGAGGTTCTTGCATTCTTCTCATCTCTTTTAACCAACAATCTGGCAAATGTTTTCCTAAACTTTTAGTTGTTTATGTTTCTAGCTCATTATAACTCTGGATAAGTGGTTTTTTAATAAAATTCATACTTTTGATATTAAGTTATTGATTATTATTATTATATTTATGAAGGGATCACTGGTCCTTGGTGGTTATTGACCCTTATAAGGACAAAGTGTATTTTTGTTATTCTATTGGACATTCAGTGGAAAAAGAATTGAAAGGTGTTATTAATATGTAAGTATTTATTTTATTTTAATTTTATAGTAATTTGTTTGGATTATATCATTTGAGTCTCACACTATTATTATACTTTGTTAAATTAGTGCACTCAAAATATACAATGCTAAAGCTGACCGAGTTGCAAGAAAAATACTTACTTGGGAGTCAATTAAGGTATATTGAGTTGCATTCTTTTTAATAATTTATAAAATTAAATTTTATTTATTTGAATCTTATAAAAACTTTTAAATTTATTTTGCAAGTGCCCTAAGCGACCATCAGGTGTTGAATGTTGCTATTATGTTATCATGTATATGAAGGAAATCATTGAGAATTATATCATTTCAATCGATGAAAAGGTAGGTTATTATTGCATATGTGATTCATATAAGTACTTTTTATGGTTTTAGATTTTTATGTCATGTGTTATTTAGTGCTCTTTTTCTGAGTAACTTAAGTGAAAAGGTACATTATTATTGCATACACGATTCATATAAGTAGTACTTTTTATGATTTTAGATTTTTGTGTCATGTGTTATTTAGTGCTTTTTTCTGATTAACTTATGTATATATGTAGTTTGGGGAAAAAAAACTCATAAACAAGAAGAGATCAACATTATGCATGGAGAATGGGTCAAGTACTTACAAGGTTTTATTTGAAGAAATGTTATTGAAATGTTTATTGAAGTTTGGATATCTGAAAATGTTATGGATGTTTATATAACAATATTGGATATTTCAATTCAATATATTTGAGGTTTTTTGGAATTGAAAGTATATGTTTGTATGACAGTATTGGATATTTCAATTCAATATTTTTAGAATTTTTTAGAATTGAAAGTATATGTTTGTATGATAGGATTGGATATTATACTATTTTTAATATAAAAACGTAGTCTAAATACATAATAGACTACATTTTCTGATGAAAATGTAGTCTAAATATATTTAAAGGCTACATTTTTTTTGCCTTTTAACTATAGTTTCAGTTAAAAACATAGTACAAATGTATTTAAAGACTACATTTTATTGACTTTTAACTATATTTTGATAATAACGTAATCTAAATGTATTTAAAAACTACATTTTTTGACTTTTAACTATAATTTTTGATAAAAATATAGTCTAAATGTATTTAAAGACTACATTTTATTGACTTTTAACTATATTTTCCGATAAAAAACGTAGTTTAAATGTATATAAAGACTACGTTTTTTTGACTTTTAACTATAATTTTGATAAAAACGTAGTCTAAATGTATTTAAAGACTACATTTTATTGACTTTTAACTATATTTTTTGATAAAAACATAGTCTAAATGTATTTAAAGACTACGTTTTTTGACTTTTAACTATAATTTCTGATAAAAACGTAGTCTTTTGTACAGTTATAGACTATATTTTTTGATAAAAATGTAGTCTAAATATATTTAAAGATTACATTTTTTTGACTTTTAACTACATCTAAAAACGTAGTCTAAACGAGAGACTTTTAACTGCACTCACACTTTTAACTACACTCACTTAGACTATGGTTTAAAAAAAGTAGTCTATATATAAAAGACTACATTTTTTAGTCGTAGTCTAATTAAAAAATCATTGTAGTGATTGCAAAGAAAATGAAGGTACATTCACAATCATCCTAAAGAGTTAATTTTAGGTGATCCATCTCATGGCATTAGGATTAGATCATCATTTAGAGACACTTACAATAACTTAGCTTTTGTATCTCATATTGAACCTAAATGCTATGATGATGCTAAAGATGATACTAATTGGATAAATGTCGTGCATGAGAAACTTCATCAATTTGAGAGAAATAATGTATGGATTCTTATTGATAGGCCTCATGATCATCCAATCATTGGGACTAAATGGGTATTTAGAAACAAATTGGATGAACATGGTAATATAATTAGAAATAAAACAAGATTGGTAGCTAAGAGTTATAACCAAGAAGAAGGTATTAACTTTGATGAGACATATGACCCTGTTGCTAGATTAGAAGCCATTAGATTACTTCTTGCATTTGCTTTCTTTATGAATTTTAAATTATACCAAATGGATGTTAAAAGCACTTTCTTAAATAGATACATTGCTGAACAAGTCTTTGTGAAACAACCATCCAATTTTGAAAATCACTTGTTTTCAAACCATGTATTTAAGTTGAATAAAGCTTTATAGGTTTGAAACAAGCCTTCCAGGCTTGGTATGAAAGATTAAGTAAATTCTTGATCAACAATGATTTCATTCAAAAAAACATGGATACAACTCTATTTATTAAAAGATAAAATGATGATATGCTGATTATTCAAATCTATATAGATGATATCATTTTTGGTGCTACTAATGACTCTTTATGCGAAGACTTTGCAAAGCTTATGTAGGGGGAGTTCAAGATGAGCATGATGGGCGAACTAAACTATTTTCTTGGACTTCAAATTAAAAAGGCAAAGAGGAGATTTTTATAAGCCAATCCAAGTACATAAAAAAAATGATCAAGAAATTTAGCATTAAGACATTCAAAAGTATCGGTACACCTATGAGCTCATCATGTAGATTAAACTCTAATAGTATTGATAAATCTATTGAGTTAAAACTTTATAGAAGTATGATAGGATTTTTACTGTATTTAACTACAAGTAAACCTGATATCCTATTTAGTGTTTGTATTTGTGCTCGATTTCAAGCTAACCCTAAAGAATCACATTTGCTTGCTGTTAAAAGAATTTTTAAATATTTAAGTGAAACTATAAATTTAGGACATTGGTATGACAAGCAATCTAGCTTTGACTTAATAGGATACACAGACTCAGACTTTACTGGTTGTAAGCTAGACAGAAAATCAATTAGTGGATCTTGCCAATTTCTAGATGTTAACTTAGTCTCATGGTTCAGTAAGAAGAAAACTTCAGTAGCATTGTCTATGGCCGAGGTTGAATACATTGCAGCTGAAAGTTGCTGTACTCAAATCTTATGGATTAAGCAACAATTAGAAGGTTATGGCATCAAAAAAAAGGGCATTCCAATAAAATGTGATAACATTAATGCAATCAATTTGACTAAGAATCCCATCCAGCATTCTAGGACTAAATACATAGAAATTAGACATCATTTTATTAGAGATCATGTGAATAATGGTGATGTTATAATTGAATTTTTATGTACTGAAAAGCAACTTGCTGATATTTTCACAAAACCACTTGAAGAAACTAAGTTTTGTAAAATTAGAAGGGAACTCGGTATGATTGATCCTTCGATTTAGTAAGTTAACTTGTTTATTTGTTTGATTATTTTATCATGCTTATTAGATCTTCAAAAATCTATTATCTATTGAAAGCTTCCTAGAATTTCAGCTCCTATATTTTTTCTTTGGCCTCCTGATACTCTTCATGCATGAAATTTTCTTTGTTTTAGCTAACCGTCAGGTTAGCTACCTCCATTTGCATGAGTATCAGTTAGCCTTGCCGCCATATAGGCCTATTGCAGTTTCACTTCAGTTGTCTGGAAAGTCAACTGATGACCCCTTTAGACAAGTTACATATGGCCGTGACTACTTTCCTTCTCACCGAAATTCCAATAGCATTCAATGCTCTCACCATTTATTTCTTAGTTAACTGGGTTAGTTACAAATTACTTCATTGAATGAACTGACCAACTAGTCAACTGATGCTTCTTTTCACTTTAATTCCCTCACCAGCCAGCACTTATTTCTTTATTGACCTTAGGATCATATACATGATGACACCCTAGGCAAACAAATAGGTTGACATTGAGACAATTATCACTTTATATGAATTTCAAACCTTATGTTTTGGGAGCCTGATATGAAAAGTTTGATCATGATTCTAAAAATAACTAAATTATCAGGAGATAGTAATGGCACGCACTAGAAGCCAACAAAATGATGAAGGCTCCCAGGTTGGAAATATTGGTCAACCAGGAGGTCAGGATGCTACTGGAGGTGCTGCCCCTGTCAACCCTATCGGGGTTGATCATCAGCGACTCCAAACAGAGATGCTTCAGGTTCTTTCAGGCATGGCTCAGTCGATGAGAGACATGCAGCAACAGATTCAGCAAGCTTTACCCTCTCGGTCAGCCACTCCTGCTCCGCAGACTCAGCATACTCCCACTGTTCCGCAGAGTCAGCCTACCCCTATTGTTCCGCAGACACAGCCTGCCCCCACTATGCCACAGACTCTATTTGTCCCTCCTTCTCCACAAATTCAGTCCACTGTACCTACTACTCATTTCACACAATTGACCCAACCTACTCCACCTCAACCCTGGGCAGGGATTGGCCATAGCTTTGCAGATTTCAAGAAGTTTGCCCCTGCTCCTTTCTCTGGTTCTAGCAACCCTATTGATGCTGAGAGATGGGTGCGAGATATGGAGAAGGCTTTTATGGCCCATGGTAGCCAGGAGTTGGAGCGGATTAGATTTGCTACTTATCTTCTCCAGGGGGAGGCTTATGACTGGTGGCTAGTTGAGGAGCAGCGTCGGGGTGGTCAGGTCATGTCTTGGGGAGAGTTTAAGGAGATATTCTTTGACAAGTACTTTCCCAGGAGTGTACAAAGGAGGATGGAATCAGAATTTCTTAAGTTGGAGCAAAGGAATCTTACTGTGGCCCAATATGAAGCTGAGTTCACCAGATTGGCCCGCTTTGCTCCAAGTATTGTGACTAATGAAATGGCCAAGATCACCAGATTTACTGAGGGGCTGCGACCCAGACTGATGCAGGCAGTCAATGCATTTGAGATTCATTCCTATAGTGCTGTGGTGAATAAGGCTTTGGTAATTGAGAGAGATATGAATACAGTTTAGAGGGATTGGGAGCAGCAGAGGAAGAAAAAGGGGCCTATTGCGGGCCAACCCCCAAACCAGGTCAAGAAGAGAGGTGCACAACAGGCCCCAGCAGGAAAGAGGAATAGAGAGACACGTTGCCTTCGCTGTGGGAGTTTTCACCAAGGAAGGCCTTGCCGTGGTGTGGCGGGTGCCTGCTACCGCTGCGAGAGGACTGATCACAAAATGGCTACCTGTCCACTTCAGTTGACTCAGCAGCCTTCTTCTAGTCAAGGGTTGTTTCAGCAACAGCAGCAGCCACCGAGGACCCAGGGTAGAGTCTTCAACCTCACTCAGCAGGATGTTGCCGCTTCTAATTCTGTGGTGACAGGTAAACCATTTAAATACTTACTTAGTATAATACCCTTTTCTAGCGCAATGTATTAGTAATTACTAGAACATTAGATTAAATGCTAAATCTTTGATGTTGAAACAAAATTTACTTATATCCAGGAATGATTAAAGTTGGCACTGCGTATGCTCAAACACTTATTGACCCGGGTGCCACGCATTCATTTATATCTGACACCTATTTAGCAAGAACACATCATTGACACCTGAATCTCTTGACCATGAGTTGCTCATTGCCTTTCCAAATGGTGATATTATGAAAGTTGGCACAGTATGCAAGTCCTGCTTGATTATCATTGAGGATATGAGATTATATGCTGATCTTTTTGTCCTTCCATTGAAATTCTTTGATGTTATCCTTGGCATGGATTGGTTAGCCTCCTATCATGCTTCTGTAGACTGTTTCAGGAAAATTATCAATTTCAAAATTCCAAATTAGTCTGAATTTAGTTTTACTGGGGGTCAGTCACATCTAGCCTCTGTATTCATTTCAGCTACATGCTGGAAGGTATTTATTAAGTGGTGGTCAAGGATTCCTTGCTGTTGTTATGGATCTTCAAAAGGAGGAGACCAAGTTGGAGGATATTCCTATAGTTAGAGAATTCCCTGATGTCTTTCCGGATGAACTATCGGAGTTGCCCCCTGACCGGGAGGTTGAGTTCTCCATTGATTTGATTCCTGGAACTGGACCTATATCCAAGGCCCCTTATCGTATGGCCCCAGCTGAGCTAAAAGAGTTGAAGGACCAATTGCAGGAACTCCTAGATCGGGGATTTATCAGGCCTAGTGATTCTCCTTGGGGTGCTCCAGTTCTATTTGTTAAGAAGAAGGATGGCAGTCTTCGGCTATGCATTGATTACCGAGAAATCAACAAGGTGACAGTGCGAAATAAGTACCCTTTGCCGAGGATTGATGACTTGTTTGACCAACTTCAAGGAGCCCGGGTATTCTCTAAGATTGATCTCAGGTCAGGTTATCATCAGCTTAAAGTCAAGGATGGGGATGTGCCTAAGACAGCTTTCAGATCTAGATATGGCCATTATGAGTTTTTGGTGATATCGTTTGGTTTGACCAATGCCCCGGCAGCATTCATGGATTTGATGAACAGAATATTTAGGCCATACTTGGATCAGTTTGTGGTTATATTTATCGATGATATTTTGATCTATTCTAAAAGTCTCAGGGAGCATGAGGATCACTTGAGGTTTGTGCTTCAGACTCTTCGGGAGAAGAAGCTTTATGCCAAGCTGCAGAAGTGTGAGTTTTGGTTGGACCAAGTAGCTTTCTTGGGTCACGTAATTTCTGCGGATGACATTTCTGTGGACCCGAAGAAGATTGAAGCTATTATTAGCTAGTGCAGACCTTCCAATGTGGCAGAAGTTAGAAGTTTCTTGGGACTTGCTGGGTATTACCGTAAATTTATGAAAGACTTCTCTAGCATTGCTCTACCTCTAACTCGCTTAACCCAGAAGTGAGTAAAGTTTGATTGGACAGAGGAGTATGAGAAAAGTTTCCAGGAGTTAAAGCAGCGATTGGTGTCAGCTCCCATCCTTGTACTTCTGTCAGGATCTGAGGGTTTTACACTTTATATTGATGCCTCTCGAAGAGGATTGGGATGCGTTCTAATGCAGAATGGTAAGTTGATAGCTTATGCTTCCAGACAACTGAAGCCTTATGAGCAGAATTATCCTACTCATGATCTGGAATTAGCTGCGGTGGTTTTTGCTTTAAAGATTTGGCAGCATTATCTTTATGGGGTGTCATGTGATGTGTATACAGACCATAAGAGTCTAAAATATATCTTCACACAAAGGAGCTCAATTTGAGGCAGAGGAGGTGGTTGGAACTTCTGAAGGACTATGATCTGAATCTGCATTATCATCCTGGGAAGGCTAATGTTGTGGCTGATGCCTTGAGTAGGAAGACCTCTTCTGAGTTAGCTGCTATGCTTACCTCCCAACCTCACATTCTGAGGGACCTCGAGAGGTGGGAGATTGGACAGAGAGTACAGCAGTCTGATGGACTTATTGCTGCACTTATTCTTCAGCCGACTCTTGTTGACAAAATTAAGTCATCCCAGATGGAAGATCCAGATCTTCAAGGATTTAAGGTTGCTGTTCAGTCAGCAGTTCAGAATGGATTTTATGTAATGGATGATGGATCCCTAAGATTTGAAGGCAGACTTTGTGTACCTAGCAATGAGGAGTTGAAAGCCGAGATTTTGAGGGAGGCTCACTACTCTCCTTATACTGTTCATCCTGGTGGTACTAAAATGTATAGAGACTTAAAGGAGAATTTTTGGTGGAAAGGTATGAAGAGGGAGATTACTCAGTTTGTGGCCAAGTGCTTGGTGTGTCAGCGAGTGAAGGCTGAACACCAAAGGCCTGCGGGACCCCTTCAGTCTCTGATGATTCCTCAGTGGAAATGGGAAAAGATTACTATGGATTTTGTGACTAGTTTGCCCAAAACTCCCAGGAGTAATGATGCAATTTGGGTTATTGTGGACAGACTGACAAAATCAGCCCATTTTTACCTTTCAGAGTTGGAGTCTCGAGTGATAGATTGGCTAGCATGTATATTGAGCAGATCGCTAGACTTCATGGCATCCCTGTCTCTATTGTATCTGACCGGGATACCAGATTTGTATCACAGTTTTGGAAGAGTCTTCATAGAGCCTTGGGGACCAAATTGAACTTCAGTACGGCTTATCATCCCCAGTCTGACGGGCAGTCAGAGAGGACCATTCAGATTCTAGAAGATATGTTGCGCGCCTGTGTAATGGACTTGGGTGGGGCTTGGGATAACCACTTACCTTTGGTGGAGTTTGCTTATAACAATAGTTATCAAGCCAGTATCCAGATGGCCCCATTTGAGGCTTTGTACGGTAGAAGGTGCAGATCTCCTTTATGTTGGGATGACGTAGGGGAAAGGAAATTGCTAGGCCCTGAGCTGATCCAGCAGACAGTTGACAAGGTGCATTTGATCAGGGAGCATCTTCGTACAGCTCAGAGCAGGCAGAAGAGTTATGCTGATGTCAGAAGGAGAGAGTTAGAATTTCAGGTTGGAGACCATGTTTTCTTAAGGGTATCACCAACCAAGGATGTGATGAGATTCGGGGTTAGAGGAAAGCTTAGTCCACACTATATTGGACCTTTTGAGATCTTGAGCAGAATTGGGAGGTTGTATACAGCTTAGCACTGCCTCCGATCTTATCTGGTGTTCACAATGTATTCCATGTATCTATGCTGAGGAAATATGTTTCAGACCCCAGTCATATTATAGCTTATGAGCCTATTCAGTTGAGGAAGGATTTATCATATGAGGAACATCCTGTGCGTATCGTAGACCGCAAGGATCAGATTCTGAGGCGGCGTACCATCCCTTATGTCAAAGTTCAGTGGAATAATCACTCTGAGAGGGAGGCTACTTGGGAGCTGGAGGAAGAGATGAAATTGAAGTATCCATAATTATTTGAAGGTAAATTATCTATCTTAGATTGTTGACTTTTGAGATTTATAGTATATCAATTTCGAGGCCGAAATTTTTATAAGGAGGGGAGGATGTAGTACCCGGTTCAAATGAACCAGGCTCGGTTCAGATGAACCAGGCTCGGTTCAGATGAACCAAGCTCCAGTCTGTTGGGTTCCCCGGACTGATGCTTCACTCCAGGAGAAGCGTTTAGTCTTTCGGGAAACCTTCGATCCGAGGCGCTGCTCAGGTGATTAAATATGGAGGAAGAGGACTCCTTCCTTCAGGCTGGTGCGCTTCATCCATCAGGTAATCCCTAGCCTAGAGAGAGAGAGAGAGAGAGCGTGCGAGAGAGATACAGAGAGCGTGAGACAAAGAGAGGAGGGAGACTGAAGAAATGGAAAACCGGTCGACCCCATTGGTTCAGGCCCGGCGGCGTGCTCGCCGCCTCGCCGGGCCTGAGATTTGGCCGATGATTCCGCCGGCGCTGGGGGAGGCGTCCGATGGGGTGGTGGTGGAGAGAGAGAGAGAGAGAGGGCCAATTGGCCCTCCTCTCGCGTGGTGGTGGAAGCCGAACCAGCTTCCGTTGGTTGGTTCGGGCCCGGCGGCATGCTCGCCGCCTCGCCGGGCCCGAGCTCTGACCTGTCGCCTCCATCGGCGCCGGGCGTGCGTCCGGTGGAGGTCCGGCCGGCCAAAGCGGATGAGAGGGAGAAGATGAGAACAATTGAGGGAGAGAGAGGGAGTTTGGCAGCCGGCCGCGGCGGCGGCCGGCTCTGGTCCGGCCACCGGCGGCCGGCTCTGGTCCGGCCACCGGCGGCCGGGCCGCCCTCAATTGGCCGGCGGCGGCCCTGGCCGCCGGCTAAGTCCCCGTCCCCTGTTTGGTGAAACAGGGGATCGGGAGGGCTGTGATGAACCGGGCCGGCTGGGCCGGCCGGTTCAGGCCTTTTGGGTCGTGCAGCATTGAGTTTTGGGATTGGTTTTTGGACCCTGTAACGGGCCGGGATTAGAAAAATATTTATATGGCTAGAATCTTGGTGAATTCTAGTTTCATGGGGTATTTTTACTTCCCCAAATGGGTGTGTATTGTGGGAGATATTCGAGCCCAAAGTTGGGCCCGTGAACTAGTCTGGGTAGGGTCTTAAGGGTCATTTTATTAATTAGATTTCAGTGAATTAATTTTGTACATTGATCTTGTAGGTGCCCAGATATCTGATTAGTTGGTGCATCACTTGGAGTTTGCGTAGGAGGTAAGTAAGACTATTATGCAATTTAATTGTTTAATTAATAAATTGAGTATATACAGTTTGCATGCATTTTATAAATTAACTGAATTATCTATGTGGCATGGAACTGTGGATTACGAATGAACAATCATATGATTATAATGATTGGTAATATTGTAAGAAATGATTTATTGATATGTATGCTAGAAAGGTGATTGCCTGTACGATATGTTTATATTGAGGTGATTATATGCATTCCTTGTACTGTGCAAACTATTGTGAGATACAGATGTATGATGCACTTATGATGAAAATGTTAAATAGATTTATATGTGTCGCCGCGGTTCTCCTTTACTATGGCCCCACACATTGTAGATGTGTTCTGTTGATTTTATATGGCCACACACACTGGAGATGTATTCTATTATGATATGGCCCCACATATTGTAGACATGTTCTGTTTGATTTTCATGGCCACACACACCGTAGAGTGTGTTCTGTTATGATATGGCCCCACATGTCTTACAATATGTTCTGTTTGATTTTCATGGCCACATACATCGTAGAGTGTGTTCTGTTATGGTATGGCCCCATACATCGTACAATGTGTTCTGTTGATGTTTATGGCCACACATCTGGAGGATGTGCTCTGATTGAGGTATTGCAGGGCCGTGGGTCACATAGGAAATCTATAATTACATAAACAGTGAGTTTACTGGATTGCATATTCTGATGCTTATCAAGTGTTCAATTTATGTTAAGTTGACAAAATGCATATGTTGATAGCATGTTAAATATAATTCAAGTATGATATGATTGTATAATAGGCTTACTTATTGAGTGTAAACTCATTAAACCTTCACAATGTTTTTCAGAGCCTCAGGGTTGATGATGGATATTCGGAGTTGATGGAGCTTTCAATAAATAAAATAAGAACCATTGTATTGGTGTAATCCTATTGTGTTTGTGTGTAGGGCTTGTTGTAGCCCAACTTTATTAGCATGACTTGGATGTAGGGTTTGATACCCAAAACTTATGACTATCATTTGTATTATGGTTGGTTTTCATATTTATTGCCCCATTTGAATCATATATCAAGATTTTAAGATGCCTTGCGTGCCTGGCACGTGGCGGGTTGTCACCCTAGCCCAATATTTGGGTCTGGAGCGTGACAACCTAATATCAGAAGAAAAATATTAATAAATAAAAAACTAACATTTGAGTAGTTAAAAGTTGAACCTAGCATGAGACCTGATTCATGAACTTACATGATCTGAACATTAGGGTCTGCATATCACCATGTTGAGATTAGAGATGGAGATATGATAAGAAACAATGCTACGACAATGTCAAAATGAATGAAGCAGAGAACCTTAATATGTCCATGCAACAAAGATTTTTATTAAAGTTACAACTATTTAAAAGGCCTCTATAGATCTATACCTCTGCCATGAGCATTGGCAAAGGTCGTCTAGAGTATACGACAAGGGAGAAATAGTAAACATTTCTTTGAAAAAATTAATTACGTTAATCAAGCATTGGCAAAGGCTGTCAAGCATGCCAAAGCCAGCACATGGCTTGGTTCCAATGAGAATTTCTATCTGTTTTCTTTTTTCTCTTAATTTTTTTCACTCTTTTTCTTCGTACTCTTCTGTACTACCCTTATTTACTTCTTTCAAATAGAAGCGTCTTTATTTTTCTTTAAGAAGAAACGAAGCAAGACATGCACCATCAATATTTCTCTTAAGCAAAAGATATTAGTTTATTCTGCAGAGCATGCCATTTTAAATCTTAGTAATTCACCGAGGTACAAAGGCCATACCCATTAACGGGGAAATTTTTTACTTCTATTTCCTTCACTCGCAAAAAAAAATAAAAAAAAAGAAAAGAAAAGAGAAAAAAAAGGGAGGACCCAAGCCACAACTATACCTTATCCCAAGAAAAAGCATCCAAGTCTTCCCCATTAGTCATTTAGTTCTATAATAAATGATAAAGAGATTGCGTGCGGGCAAAACTGAACTGACTTTAGCGGTAAGAATGAAAGCGGACCTGAAGTCTAAATTTCATGAAGCCATTGCTCATGAGTTACATTTATTTCAACATCTCGTTTGGCCAAACTACTATACAGTTAAACCTAGGGATGGCAATTTTAAACTAGATCCGTTCGTATCCAGCCTCTAATAAAAAAGGTTTGGATTTGGGTTAAACAGGTTTGAATTGTAAGCAGATGACATATTTTAATCCACACGTCAAGTGAATCAGGTTCAAATTTAAAATCAATAATCTGTTTAACCTGTTTAAATAATAGATCAGGTTTGACTCATTTATCCAATCTGCTATAATATATAAGGGGCTAACTAGGGCTTAGGGCCAGTCGATTCAAGGGATTGTTGGGCACTGGCTGCTGCCCGCTAGTGTCCATCAGTCCATCACTCGGGATTGGATACCAATCCATCGAAATATGAGGAAACTGAGAACACCACCTTACCCTTAGGTAGTGTTTGAAATAGGAAATAAGAGGGGATATCCAGGGATATCCCTTCTTATTCCCAAAAGCATAACTATAAGGAATAGCTGGGAATAAAGTTAACTAAATGGATAATCCATGGTTAACCATGGGTTATCCCCTTAATTTATTCCCTAGAAAATGTAGGAATAGCTTGTTATCCCTCCAAATAAGAGTAAAAAAAAGTTATCCTATAAATTTATCTTTTTGCATTTGATATGATCAATGGGATAGTCAAGGGATATCCCTAGGAATAACCAGGGGATAAATTCTATCCCGTACACTTATTCATGGATAATATTTTTTCTATCAAACACTACCTTAGGCTACCCTTGAATCTGATGTCTTGATTGCTACCGTTTAATTAGTGATCTAAGGCTCTCCACTCTGCGTTATTCTATATCGCTTCATCGTAGGTAAATTAAGAACCCTAACCTTACCTCTCTTTCTGGGATACCACGTAGCTGAGTGTCTTGTGCCTCTATCTGACCTTCCCTGTCAATCGCTCCCTCCTCGCTAGCTCCCTACAAGCCTCCCATTCTCCTCTCTCAGCCCTTCTTGCTCTCCGATGGACCGGCTCTCTGTGAATGCGAGTCTGAGTTGCGAGCGCTTCCTCACAATCTAATCCCTCGTAATCCTTGTCGTGCGCCACGGCGAGAGAGGACGAGTAGAGAAAGTGGGGCCTACATCGGCTCCGCAGCGATGCACAAAGTAGATGCATACCTCTCGCCGAATCAAAGCATTGAGCTGATGAGGCGGCATCAGGCCGGGGTCCACCAGGCGGTGGCGTCGGGAAGGCCGGGGTCTACTAGGCAGCGGCGTTGGGGCGGCCGGCGCCCGTGGCGTCGAAAGCAAGCTCGAGGTCAAAAGGGAGAGGTCACAGGCAGCGTTCAGCCACATGCGGTGCATCAGCATCGGCCCCTTCCATTGATCCTCCAGAGTGGGCCGACGAAACACGTCTGCCAGGCATACCGGCATCAGCTCCGACCAACCTGACCCTCCTTCATCATCACCTTCCTCTCTTCTCCCCTCCCCCCGATCTCTTCATCGTATATATGAAGGTGGTTTAGATGCCAGAAAACATAGAGTACGAAAACAGAGGGTTTCTACAAAAATAAATCTCATATGCATGAATCATGGCAAAAAAAAATTCCTAAACCATTGGAAGAAAGAAAGATTGGCAAAAAAAAAATCCTAAACCATCGAAAGAAAGAAAGATTGAAGGAAGCTCTGTAGCGTTTCTCCTCTTTATCTTGCCAGATTTATAAAAAAAATCATAAAAAAACAAATCAAAAACCAAGAAAAGGAACTCATGAGGGGTTGCTATGCTAGTGCTCATCCACCTTGTAGGCAAACGAAGAAGGTGCGGTCACCAGTGCTTAATTGCTGTTGTCATCGTCCCTTTTAGGGAAAGGGAGAAGACGAGAGAATGGAGATAATGGATCATGGGAAAAAAGTTTGGCTAGTTATAGGAAAAAAGCTTGGCATGCTACGTGGTGACAACCAAAAAAAAAAAGTTCATTTCCAACGCCTTCTCCCGATGGTTCATTGAAAAAAAAAAAAAAAAACATTTCTCACAATTGCCTCTTTTCCATCGAAAAAATCACATATGACAATATATTCCCAATGAATATAAATGTTTGTTGGAAAAAAATACTTTTTCCTATGTATGATTTATTATCCGTAGGGAATAATTGCTGCAAATACCTTTTTTTTCTTGTAGCTTAAGTAATTTATAAGAAGGCTTTTTCTTGTTGCAAATTTATAAGAAGGCTTTTTCTCTTTCCATAACTCATATGAAATAATATACTTCTTTTTAAGAGGTACTTTATTAAAAATATGATTAATTGAGAGAATTGCTTCTTTTTATAAATTTTATGATGTACCAGAATTTATCAATATGGCATTCATCATTTTCTTTAATGTACAATTTTGTGTTCAACAATACTATTAGATTGAGGGGAATAAGAAGTTGTAGTTTGATGAATAATACCATGTTCTTGACAAAATTCTTTAAATGGAGCATTGTATCCTTCACCTCTATCACTCCTTATAGCCTTGATCTTTTTACTAAGTTGATTTTCAACTTCATTCTTATAACAATTAAACATTTCTAAAGCCTTATCTTTATACTTTAGTAGATACAAATAACAGTATCTAGTTGAATCATCAATAAATGTTATAAAATTCTTTTTAACTTCTCTAGATTGTATTGACTTTAAATCACATAGATCGCTGTGAATTAAGTCTAAAGGTTCAGTATTCCTTTTTATTGAATGAAACGGTGTCTTAACTAACTTAACTTCAACACATACTTCACACTTGTAATGTGGATCGATTTGATGATTAGGTATTAATTCTAAATTTATTAATTTTTATAATAAATTAAAATTTACATGTCCTAATCTATCATGCCATAAAGAAGAAGAGTCAGCCATATAAGCAAAGGAAGTATCTTTATTCTTTTCAAGGTTACGATGTATAGTCATTACATTCATTTTGAATAAACCATTATTCAAGTAACCTTTACCTATGAAAACCTTCCCTTTAGTTAATACAAATTTATCAGACTCAAAAACCATCCTAAATCTATATTTGCTTAGGAGGGAGCCTGATATAAGATTCTTTCGGATGTCAGGGACATGTAGCACATCGTTCAGTAGAAGCTCCTTGCCAGATGTTATCTTCAAAATAATGCGGTCAAGTCCTTCTATCTTGAATATAGCAGAGTTACCCATGACCAGATTTCTACCTCTGATAGGAGTATATGATGAAAACATACTTCTATCAGAGCAGACATGTCAAGTAGCTCCAGTGTCAACATACCATTCGTTTAGTTTATCAACCATGGTAGCTTCGAATACAACTGCTGATAACATCATCTCTAACACTCCATGGGATAGGATATTTTAGTAACATTGACTTCCTGCTTTTCTTTTCCCTTGAAGTGACAATCCTTAGATTTGTGGCCTAATTTTCCACATATGAAGCATTTGCCCTTGAATTTCTTTGGATTGCCCTTCTTCTGGTTATAACCTTTTCCTAAAAACTTGTGTTTCTTCTTGTTGACCCATCCTTCCAAGAGGTTGGCCTTAGGCTCAGCGTTATGTTCTCCTGTTTTCTTATCATGACTTTAGTTATCTTCTTCGATCCTCGGGCGGACGATTAAATTTTTAAATCCTATCTCCTTTCACTTATGCTTCAGGTAGTTCTTGAAGTCTTTCCATGATGGTGATAACTTCTCAATAATAGTAGCTAGCTGGAATGACTCACTCAGAGACGTTCTCTCTGCATATATCTCATGCAGTATGATCTGCAGCTCTTGAACTTGCTCCATAACAGTTTTGTAATCAACCATCTTGTAGTCAAAAAACCTATCGACCATAAATTTCTTATGACCAGCATCCTTGATCTTGTACTTTTGTCCAAGGATGCCCATAACTCTTTTGATGTGCTTATACTATTGTACACATTGTACATATTATTCTCTAATCCATTAAGCATATAATTTTTGCATAGGAAGTCCAAGTGCTTCCATACATCCACTGCAGCAACCATTTGCTTGTTGGTCTTTCTTTCCTTTAGGACTGCTGGATCTTCATTCAGAACTCTAACTAGATTTAGAGTCGTAAGATAGTACAACATCTTCTGTTGCCATCTTTTGAAATCGATGCTGGTAAACTTCTCTAGCTTCTCCGCTTGAACATGTGAAGCCATTGTTGCCATCACTTGAGTAGCACTTCCGGGTTAGACACAAGAGGAAGGAAATTATCTTAAGATTGTTAGTTGCAATGATTTGGCTAAGTGGCCAATGACTTGATCAAAAGATGGCTAAGTAGATTTATGATAAGACCAAGTCTAGGGTTAAACTCTATATCCTTAAGACAATTTTGTTCCGCACTGGTGCTTACGGATTTATGACGATTATCTTCCAGGATGCAACGGTCCTTTTTTATGAAAGCATCACTACTACTCATCAGAACAACGAACCAAGAATGCTATACTCTCTTTAATTCAGAATATGCAAATGTCTAAGGAGAAAATGTTTCTCAGATCAATGCTTGGAATGCATGTGGCATGTCCTATTTATAGGTTTTGAAGTACCTCTTCGAAGCACTCTTTTGGGATAGATTGAAACCGATTTGGCTTGATCGGTTGTGATCAAGAGATGTGAAGGAAGGGGCTTATTAGCTTTTGATGTTTTGATCTGAAGATCATGCTATCTATACGTTGTTTTAGGCTGATCGGTGCATATTTATATATCATCTCAAGATTCTACCTTTTTAAAACTTTCCATGTGGGACTAAAAGGATGTCACCAATTTCTCATTCAAACCAATGGGTATAACCCAAGGGTTATAAATTATCTATTTTTCAAAAGTTCCTTGATAGGATCTCATCCTTCCACCCTCACACATAAATTTTAACCATATTATATATATTTTTGATAAAATATGCTTTTGATCCTCAAACTTTCACTCAATGCTCATTTTGATCTTTGAACTCCCAATTGTTAAAAGAGTTTAATTTCTTATATTTTAATAATATTTTATTATTGATATTTTATTATATAAAATTAGTTGAAATTAATAGAATAGTTGATATATATATATATATATATATCATCCTAACATGAATATGTGATATGTTACTTGAGCTCCTAATAATAGTATCAAGACAATAAGTCATCTATTCCATCGATTTTAAGTAACTCTATACAATGCAACATTTTTAAAATTTAAAATACTAAACTACAACAACCAAAAGTTTAAAAAATAAAATGAATTTTGAGTGAAAGTTTGACGATCTAAAAGTGCATTTTAGCTTTATTTAAAAAAAACGTACCCTAATGTAAAATTTGATCTAGCAAAAAAAAAACTTAAGATGCAAAACATGGTAATCAAAAGTAATCCTTCTTTTTTAAGATAACGATCAAAAATAGTTTTTTTTTTTAATTTCATGAGACTATTATATCCTTATCCTTTTAATTATTTGTAAAAATACTTTTAAATATGCATCAAGGCATTTATTACCAATAGATGTGTGCCAATGAAAATAAATTTGTACATTCATTTGATTCTAAGGGTAAGAAGTGTATCATTTCCTTGGAGACCAAAAAAGAAGAAGTCAACTTTTGCTTATTTCGAAAAGCTTGAAATCATCACCTTAACATTAGTATTGAGGACATGAATATAGAGAAAAGCAAGATGGATAATTATATGAATGGTTTGGTTCTATAAGTTTTCTTCTGACCCTAAAATCCTTATTAGCGAGCAAAGTCTGAGGGCAATCGAATGCGAATGACTTTTCCTATCAAAATGAAAAAAGAGAGAACAAAATCTTTGATCAGAAAAGGAAAAAAGAGAGAACAAAATCTTTGATCAGGTTTACTGTTGTAGATAACTTCCTTTTCTGGTTTATATCAAAGTCCATACATGGTCATGGACCTAAGCATTTGACCACCTCTCCATAGCATTGTAATGCAAGCACTTGAAGGTAGAACTAAATCTCTATATGACTTGACCTTTTCAAATATTTTTGAAGTATTCTTATATACCTCAAGACCATTGATTCATGTGACTTTGCCATTATAATATTTCAAAATAATTTTATATTGAATGAAAAAGAAAAGTATTGCCCAGAGGTAGCAACCCTAGAGGAGGGGTGAATTAGGTTTCTTAAAAATTAATTGCATAGTAATGTGCTTTTAGCAAATCAAAATTTAATTAGCAGTGGTGTAGTGAAGTAAACACAAAGATATCACAGAAAATATTCAAACAATCATAAACACAAATTTTTATAGTGATTTGGTGCCAATCCTACACCTACGTCCACTCTCTAAAAATTCTTTAGGAATTTTACTTCAATCGTATCACCAATGATTACAACCCTAGCCTTTTCCGGCTATTCCTCTTGTTACACGGCATAAGGGAGCCAAACCCCTAGCCTTACAGGCTAGTCCTCTTATTTCACGGCATAAGAAAGCCAAACAACTAAGGGTTAAACCTAACCCTTTACAAGATTCAAAAGAGGTTCAAAAAATGTTAAGAACAATATGCTCCTAGAATGAGCAAATATTCATAAATAAATACTTTACAATTTTGAAGGCAACTTTTCAAATGAGCTTCTTCCTTGAATGCACTTCAGTAATAAATGAAGTCTTCTTTGAAGTAGTTAAAACCTTCAATGTCTCTTGGAACTTTAAAGTATCAGCAAGAATGAGCAATCAATGATTTTCAGAAAAAAAGACTCACATATTCAAAACAGAGCTTCCTTTCTTTGTTGCAGAACAACCATAGATGTATGCAATAATAGCTTTCTACTTTCACTCTATCTTCTTCTTCTATACATAGCTATTTAAAGTGTTTGATCTGCGAAACTATCCATTAGACTGAAACGGAATTAATGGAAAGAAAAAATAGGAGTAGAAAAATAATCGTTGAAGAGATTTTCCAAAGCATTGAATGCACTGATAGTCGCCAGAAATGGAGAAAGAATTTCTGACATTTTTCTCAAAGAGACAGACTCCAGCTGGATGGGAAATAAATTCAGTTGGTTTGAATTTGAGAAGAAGCACGCCCAGATGAACCAGAGAGATTTTTCCAGTTGACTAGAGGAGGGAATTAGCTAGCTGAAGCACAAAAGAAATCGTTCAGGGAGAAAAGCCATGAAGCCTTAGCTAGCTGGATGCCATTCCAGTTAGGTAAATTTAACCATCATTCGGTTAAGAGAAATTTGCAGCATTCCTTAGTTAACTGGATGCCAATCCAGTTAGCTAGAATGCAATGGAGTTCAGCCAAGAAAAATTCTGCAGCATTCCTTAGTTAACTGGATGCCAATCCAGTTAGCTAGAATACAATGGAGTTTGGCCAAGAAAGGTATCAGCAAATCCTTAATTAGCTGGACTAAAGATCTAGTTAACTATTTCAACAAATTATTAGGCTAGAAAGACTTTTAGAGCAATCTAGTTACCTGGTGATGAACTCTAGTTAGCTAGAATTAAAACCACATGGCCAGGATAAATTTCAGCACTCCTTTAGTTAGCTGGACTAAAAGTCCAGTTAACTAATTTCAATATAAACACGGCTAGGGATAAGTTTCAGCAAACTAGTTAGTTGGACATGAGCTCAAGTTAACTAATTTCAAATTTCACATGGCCAGGAAGGATTGCAGGGAACTTAGCTAGCTGGTTCAAAAGTCCAGTTAGCTAGATCTAAATGTAGTTCGGCCAAAAAGAGAATCAAGGATTCAGTTAGCTGAAGACTTTCCTTAGTTAGTTGGATCTCAATGTGGTTCGGCCAAATAGAGTGAGCAGCAAATCCAGTTAGCTGAAAATTGATTCTGGTTGGCTGGATTTCAACAAGGTTCGCCCATAGCACTGAGTATTCAAGGTGGTTCGACCAAATGACTGAGTAACTCATTGAAACATCTTTTTGATGTGTTATATTTATCTGCAATGATCTTTGTCTCCATAATAAACACATTAGTATCTTACTTAATTATTTGTGATCATCAAAATCAACACGGGATCAACAATCTCTTCCTTTTTTATGATGATAAAACCATTAAGTATATATATAGTGTGTTGCATTTGAAAGTAAATTTTGCATAGAATCTTCTCTCCCTATAAATTTGAATTTTTCTCCCCCTATAAATTTGAATGTATGAAGTATTCTTTTCTATTTCTTATTGTATGCAGTATTCTTCTTCCCCTTTTTGTTATCAATCAAGGAGGTGTTGAAAGAATGTGAAAATCAAGCATTCAATATAACATTCATTTGGTAGACATGCAGCAAGTAACCATAGAAAAACACACAATACATTGAAATAACATGAGTGCATAATTAAACATTGATACAAACTAGTAAGCCCATGGCTTGATTCAAATATCAGGTGCTAGAGCAAATATACATCAACTATATAAGTTTCAAGGTACAAGAAAAATATATAAAGTCTACTTATCATCATCAGAAGAGATAACAGATGGTTTAGAAGAAGATCCTTTCTGATGATGAGAAGCTTTAGTCTTGAACTTGTGTGACTGCGATGGAGGCATCCGGAGGTGAGGATGAGAAAGAGACATATCTGGTACAAATGTCGGAGGAACTGGTTGAAATAAGGCAAGATGCTGCTCGAGAAGGCTGGTAAGCCTAACAATTGAAGTAGTCCAACAATCAACAAAACTGGAAGCATCCTTGGTTTGGTTTTCATTTGCACACATTTGAAATGTCACCCACTCCAGCTTTATCTTCAAAACACTCAAGCTTGGCTTTCAACAGGTTGATTTCTCCAAGAATGCAACCCATCACAATTTCATTGTGATGAAAGATAGTTCCATTAAGAACTTGCATATTATGCTCAATTTATTTCTGATACATCACAACCTGAGAAAGTGTCTCCATAACAGTAGAGATGTGGGGTATCATGGAATAGTCAATGACAGATGATCCACTATCTCCAGAGCTTCTACTAGATTGGGCAAAGGATAATTCTTGGATAATCCATTATATCTGTTCTTCATAAATTTCAACGGTGGGGTGCTGAGGAGAAGGATTATCATTGCAAGGAGGTGGCTCAGGTACAGTATTCACAAATTGAGATGGCTCGGGTGCAGCATATTGATGTGACTCAAGTACAGAAGACATGAATGGATGTGGCTCACGCATTGCAGACATAAAAGGATGTGATTCTTGTGCAGTAGATATAAAGGGAGGTGGCTGAGGAAAGTCAAAATTAAAGAATCTAGGTGAAGGATAATTTTGTTGAGGCTGATCTTAAGGTGGTTGGATTATTGGTTGAGGGACAGGATTTTCATTTGCCCTGGTTCTAACTCTATTCCAAATACTATCACGCTTAGTATAATCCATATGGTGAAGAGAGTGAGCATTAAAGATATCAGAATGACGTAATTCTGATATCTATCTCACCCTTGAGTTTAACATAAAAAATTCAAAAACATAGGTAAGGAACATGCCGTAAGGCAGTGCGGATTTGGTTTGTCCTAAGGCTTCCTTCATAATAGACATCATAAGTTCAGAAAAGTCAAGAGGAGTTTCATTTATGATATGACACATAATGCAAACATAACGGTCGGTCACAACATTGAAAGATCTAGCATGAGGGGCAAAGATTTTGCAACAATACTATGAAGTAACCTATTTTCAACACTTAACTTGTTTGCATCAAGGTTTACAATATTATCCGCTTCACCATATTCTAAACCAAGCACAACAGCAAGTTTATAACCTTTATCACAAGAAAAATCTTCCATAACATCAATAGCAGGAATGTTTAAGGCAGATCCTAGTAACTCTCTGTCAAATTCTATCTTGACCTTTTTAACACTAGAAGAGATGATAACATCACCAAAGGTGATGTTTTCATAGAACTCACGGATAAGGTCAGGATAGATAGGCTTTTGGTTTTCAATAAATTGGTCCAACCTTGTGCAACAAACAATCTACCTAGTTTAAAGTCTTCTTGATCTAGGAAGTTAAAATCCACTAATCTTCCATTAGCTAAAGCTCTTGTTGCGATGTTGAAGGTTGAAGAAGTGGAGCTCCGCGAAAAAGATGAAGAGGAGGCTTTCCTACGAAGATCAGTGGAATCATCTTTCCTTGCATGAAGGTTTTTCTTCTTAGGAGCCATCTTCCCTTTTTCTTGGAGAGGAGAAGAGTTGAGAGAGAAAAGAGGTGCACGATGAAGAAGCCAAGAAGGAGCCAGTTGGAGGGTGATGTGCTCGGTGAGAAGTGAAGGAGAGTGCACGGTGAGAAATGAAGTTTATATAGTGTTCCAATCAGTTGACAAAATCAGGATGACTGTCATTGAAATGCTTCCAATCTTTTGAATCTGATGGATGCCACATTTCATCTTCTTTAGATTCATGTTCGGCATGCCATCTCATATCAGCAACTGTAACCTCAGATCTGCATAATCTTTGCAGGCGTGGAGCAAGAGGAAAGTAATGCATCCTCTTGTAAGGCATACTTTTCCTCCTATTTGTACTAGCTCCCCCTTCATCGTTGGTGTACCTCAATTGCCCACAAATCTTACAACATCTCATGTCTGAGTCTTCACCCCAATATATTATACAATTATACAAGCAACAATCGATCTTATTAGCTGGGAGCCCAAGGCCACGCAACAACTTCTTCGTTGAGTAAAAACTATCTGCTACAACATTATCATTTGGTAAAACTTTCTTCATTAATCCAGCTACAGCATTGAACGCCTTTTCTGATAATCGATGTTCTGCCTTAATATTTCACAACCGAGCAGCCATAGACAATTAGGAATGACTCTCACAACTAGGATATAATTCTTGATTTGTAGCACGAAGCATATTATAAAATTGCTATGCATCTAGATTTGGTTCTTCCATAAATGTATTCTGATTGAATTCATTACCCGATGTATTCATCACCATTTCTTCATATCTATTTAAATTCACACATGGTTCATCAACGGGTATTG
>UESW01002297.1:78800-246914 GCA_900491605.1 Calamus simplicifolius
CTGATAATCGATGTTCTGCCTTAATATTTCACAACCGAGCAGCCATAGACAATTAGGAATGACTCTCACAACTAGGATAATTCTTGATTTGTAGCACGAAGCATATTAAAATTGCTATGCATCTAGATTTGGTTCTTCCATAAATGTATTCTGATTGAATTCATTACCCGATGTATTCATCACCATTTCTTCATATCTATTTAAATTCACACATGGTTCATCAACGGGTATTGAAACTTGTTGGCTTGTGACAGCTGCACCCATTTTCTCTGTTTTACCATGACAGTACCAAATATCATACCCAGGAACAAATCCCTTTTTACATAAATGCACCTTCACAGTTTCAACATCCCGGTAGGCTTATTCTGACACTTGTATAAGTTGCAGGGGCACCTAATTCTAGGCCCATCCATCCATTTAGGTTGGCTACATGCAAATCCAATAAATTCTTCTAATTCATTCAAAAAAATTGGATTAAGCAAGCCATCTTTTAACCTTGCATACATCCACGAGCGAGGTCTCCTAATTTTTGACCAACTTATACAATTTTCTGGTAAACAATTAAAGAAAACCACAACATAAAACTATATTAGTATTAATAATTATATAACTAAATTAGTCATTTTACACATCTAAGGTAAATAATAACTATTTAAAAAATTTATAACAATAAATTAATTTTATTTTTAATGATTGCAACTAATTGATTAGGTCAGGCCTGCTAAGGTCCCTGCCTTGCAAGGCCGTGCCACGTGGAGTTTGTGAGACTTCACAAGTATGCAAGTATCCTAAATTAATTCCACCTTCACTTCATATCTAAAAGGTAAGGTCCAATCCCATTCAAGATTATTTTTTGTGATATGGTATTCCGCTATTCATTATCATCATTTACGTTGAAATTTCAGCAGCATTTCCTCATATGTTCGTGTGGCATATATGCCACACTAGGAGAATGTATGAGGAAATACAAACCACAATCTCAATAGATGATAACTAATAGCAGACTAACATATCGCAAAAAATAATCCCAAACTGTTCACTAGGATAATTTGAGTATTTGTAAGACTATATCTTGCAAATTCTCAAATGGGTCTAAAGGTTTCAGTGCTGCGAAAAATAATATTCTTGAGAAAAACAATCGAACTTATGCTTGTGAAAAGTTTTCTTGACTATTATATATATTTTAATTTTTATAACACATCAACCGTGGCACATCTATTAAAGCCATACATAATCTCATTATCAAAATAAAATATTCCAATATATCATGTTCTTGTAACTTAAATCAAAGTCTCAGTCACAATCATTTCATAAAAAATTAAGATGCAACAACATATGTAAGATGTTCACCAATAAACTACCATGCATAGTTTAATATGCTGAGAAATTCAACGATAATTACATAAAAAGCACTAATTAATCATCTAGCAATTCATTTAATTAAATTACTATCAGAATCACTATTTAGCAAATATTACAATGATGTTATTTTGCAATCATTATTTATTAGAATACCATATTATATTATTATATTATAACATAATATTATAAACTAATATATGTTAATATATTATAATATGATATTATTAATATTATGACATATATATATATATATATTATGTAAATATTTTTTTTGGCCTTATCGTGGCCTAGCCACAGGCCACGGCCGGGCACGGCCGGGGCCAGCGATGGGAGGGGGAGGGCAGGGGGATGGGGGGAACTTATTATTATTATTTTCTTTTGCCCTTACCGTGGCCTGGCCACCATGGCCAGGCCACGGCCGGGTGCAACCATGGCCGGTGACGATGGCCATAGGCCGTGGCCGGCGACGGGAGGGGAGGGGGGGGGAGGGGGGGGAGGGGGAGGGGGGGGGGGGGGGGAACTTTTTTTTTGCCCATACCGTGGCATGGCCACCGTGGCCAGGCCACGACCGGCCACTAGTCGACGATGACGGCCACGGCCGCGGGGAGGGTGAGGGGGGTGGGGGGAACTTTTTTTTTGCCGCCAGGCCACGGTCGGCCACCAGCCAGCAACGATGGCCATGGCCACGGCCGTGGCCGGCGATGGAACGAGGAGGGCAGGGGGGAGGGGAGGGGGAAACAATTTTTTTTTTGCGTTACCATGGCCTGGCCACCGTGGCCAGGCCACGGCCGGCCGGCCGTGGACGGCGATGGGAGGGGGAGGGCGGGACGGGGCTGGGGAGGCGGGAGGAGGGGTTAGTTAATTTTTTTTCACCTTGCCGTGCCCTGGCCACCGTGGCCAGGCCACGACCGGCTGCCAGCTAGCCACGGCTGGGCCTGGTCGTGGCCGGCAAGCTCGGGCATGGCCCCGGCCGAGGCGAGCACGGGCACGGTCCCGGCCATGGCCGGTGTTGACCCAATTGAGGATTTTGATGATTAACAAAACTATTTGAGTATAACATTTGATGTTACTAATGATTTTGATTAAGTTTTTCAGATTATAAGTCTATTTGATGATCAAAATCAAGAAGGAAATCAAGTTCTGGTTTGAATCTAATGTCAAGGTAAGACTGCAGACATTAGAGTCGACACATGGAATCACAGAGCCAACTCTGAAAAACGGCACAGACTTAGAGTCGACTCCGGGACTGTGAGAGCCGACTCTATCAGAAATAACAGAACGTTGGATTTTCAGGCCACGACTTAGAGTCGACTCCCAGACTGTTAGAGTCGACTCCAGAAGAATTTTGTGTCAACACCAGAAAAGTCAGAGACGACTCCAGATCGAGCGGATTAAATTATTTCGAGTTAGAGCCGACTCCAGAAAAGCCAGAGCCGACTCCAGAATGTCAGACATGGCTCCAGAACTGTCAGAACGACTCTAAACTTTATCTTTATCTATTTTAATCCCAACGGCTATTATTATTTATGGATCTAATCCTTTTTCACTTGCTTCTAACGGATAGTTTCACACTATTTGCGGATTAATCGGATCTATAAGAAGAGGGTTGATTGCATCCCAAATGAAAGAGAAAAAGAGAAGAAAGAGGCAAAAAGAAAAGAATAGAGAAAATCCTTGAGATCCATCAGAAAAGAAAAGAGGGAAAACCTGTAAGAAAGATCATACTCATTCCCCAAAAGAAGAGAAAGAGATTCCAAGCCTTCGCTGTTCTATTTAGAAGAAATCTCAAAAGAAGGAAGAAGCCCTAGTTTTTCCAATCTTCTGAGCCTCAAGAGCATATTCAAAGGAAGATCCATTCAAAGGAAGAGAAGGAAGAAGCCACCAAGATCTTCGAATCAGGCTTTGGTTCCTAATCTCTATTTATTGTTTCATTATTGTATATTTGCTCATTGAAGAAGAAGTTTGCTTTTGTAAAATCAAATACTGTTTGCTGGGTCAATCTGGTGATTGATTCAGTTGAGGCTGTTAGCCTTGAGCAAGCATTAGCTTGTGGTTTTAGGTTTTGTGCTGGTGAGCCTTGAAAACCAGCTGGGTTCGTTGTGCACCCGGGAAAACAACAAGTTTGAGTTGTGAGCTTGCAAAACAACTCTGCTGTAATCAGTTTGATTATAGTGTGGACCCAAGAGGTACTTGGGAGTGGACGTAGGTGTAGGTACACCGAACCACTATAAATCTATTGTGTTTGCCGTGATTGTCTCTTTATCTTCAACTCTCTATTTATAGTTGCTTAGTTTTAAATCTGTGAATCTAAGTTTTTATTTCCGCTGAGGGTTATCTTTCAAAAGAGTTTAATTTTTAAAAAACCCAATTCACCCCCCCTCTTGGGTTGCTATCTGGACCAACAATTGGTATCAGAGCTAGTGCTCATTTGAATTGATCTAACGATCAAGAGTCAAAGATTCACATGACAACTAAAGCTGGTTCATCTTTTTTCGAAGGTCAATCTACTAATAGACCACCCTTATTCAATGGTTCTAACTATGGTTATTGGAAGGCTAGAATGAAAATATTCATTCAAGCACTTGACTATGATCTATGGAGTATTATAGTCAATGGACCACACACCCACTGCTAGAGTTAATGGCATGGAGATTCCTAAACCGGAAACGGAATGGGATGAACATGATAGAAAATTGGCACAACTCAATGCCAAAGCAATGAATGTCTTATACTGCTCATTAGATGCAAATGAATTCAATCGCATATCTATTTGCATTTCTGCTAAGGAAATCTGGGATAGACTTGAGGTTACCCATGAGGGAACAAATCAAGTCAAAGAATCCAAGATTAACATGCTAGTTCATAAATATGAATTATTTAAAATGGATGCATGTGAATCTATTGCTGATATGTTTACAAGATTTACTGACATAGTTAATGGTTTAAAAAGTCTTGGTAAATCTTATGATAATTCTGATCTTGTGAGAAAGGTCTTGCGTTCCTTGCCTAGGACTTGGGAAGCTAAGGTGACGGCAATACAAGAGGCAAAGGATCTAAGTACACTACCCCTAGAAGAACTGTTGGGATCCTTAATGACTCATGAGCTTCAAATCAAGCAACATGTGATGATGATGAGTCAAAGAAGAAGAGAACTATGGCTCTTATGATTTCTGAATATATGGAAGAGCCTCATGAATCCGAAGATGAAAGTGATGATGAGGACATGGCACTCATCACAAGAAAATTTAAAAGATTCATGAAGAAGAAGAAGTTTGAAAAGAAAAAGCCCTTTGCAAGAAAAGATGAGGACAAGGGCAAAGAAAAGGAGTTATTTATTTGAATGCAAGAAGTCGGGTCACTTTAAATCTGAATGCCCTCAACTAAAGAAAGGCATCCGGAGGTTCAAAAAGAAGGCAATGATGGCCACATGGAGCGATTCGGAAAGCACAAGTTCCGAAGAAGAAGAAAAGAGTGAAATAGCCAATCTATGCTTCATGGTGGACAATGATGAGGTAAGTCCGAGTTTTCTTGATGACTTCACTTTTGATGAATTACATAGTGCTTTTTATGAATTAATGGATGATTTTGCAAACCTAAGTTCAAAGAACAAATATTTGAAAACTCAAATGCAAAAACTATCATTAGAAAATGAAAAGCATGTTGTTGATAAAGAACTTTTAATAAAAGAAAAAGAAAGTTTGAAAAATGAAGTTGATATACTTAAGCCTATAGTTGATAAATTTACTCTAAGCTCTATCAAACTTAATATGATTTTGAAAAATCAAAAGGCTGTTTTTGATAAAGCTGGATTAGGATATAATCCACTTAAAAAGCAAAAATCTTTGAAGAACATTTTTGTACATGCTGAAAAATTATTAAACATTACTTGTTTTAAATGTGGAAACAAATGACATAAATCATATATGTGTAAATCTTCACATAAAAAGAAAAAGATGATTTGGGTTCCCAAAGGAACAATGTTTAATGCTTCTAACCATGAAGGACCCAAGAAGGCTTGGATACCTAAAATTAAGACATAAATGTTTTGCAGGAGTGTCTTGCAGCCATCAGATTGAAAAGAAAATGGTACCTGGACAGTGGTTGCTCAAGACACATGACGGGTGACAAGATCAATTCATCACCCTTGAATCAAAAAGAGGTGGAGTAGTTACTTTTGGTGATAATGGTCAAGGCCATATCATGGGTATTGGTAAGATTCAAATTACTCCATCTACTCATATTGATAATGTTTTATATGTTGATGGACTTAAACATAATCTAATAAGTATTAGCCAACTATGTGACAAAGGGTTCAAGGTTTCCTTTGAAGCTTCTGTTTGCACTATTACTAATCCCATTGATAATAGCATTATTCTTGTTGGTAAACGCTATGGCAATGTGTACTTAATTGATTTGAGTAATTTATCTCCAAGTAATCATTGCTTAGTTGCTGATAATGCTAAAATGAATGAGATTGGTTGGCTGTGGCATCGTAGATTAGGTCATGCAAGCACACACCTAATTTCTAAATTATTGAAAATGGATTTAGTTAAAGGTATTCCTAGTCTAAATTTTGAAAATAATCGAATATGTGATGCATGTCAATTTAAAAAAGACAAGAACTTCTTTCAAATCTAAGAATGTTGTTTCAACTACTAGGCCACTAGAGCTACTACACATGGACCTTTTTGGACCTACTAGAACCACAAGTCTAGGAGGAAAGAAATATGGTCTAGTGATAGTAGATGATTACTCTAGATTCACTTGGGTAATATTTTTGGCTCACAAAGATGAGACTTTCTTAATATTCATGAAATTTGTTAAGAAAGTCACTAATGAGAAAAACACTACCATAGTGTCTATTAGAAGTGATCATGGAACTGAATTTGAAAATCACTTATTTGAAAAATTCTGTTTTGAAAAAGGCATACATCATAACTTCTCTGCACCTAGAACACCACAACAAAATGAGTTGTAGAAAGGAAGAATAGGACTTTAGAAGACATGGCCCGTACCATGCTATGTGAAAGCCAACTTCCAAAATATTTTTGGGCGGAAGCTATAAACACAGCTTGTTACATTCTAAATAGAGCCCTAATTAGACCTATCCTTAAGAAAATTTCCTATGAACTTTGGATCAATAGGAAACCAAATTTAAGTTATTTTCATGCATTTGGTTGTAAATGTTTTATTCATAACAATGGTAAGGATAATCTTGGGAAGTTTGACGCAAAGTCTGATGAAGGTATCTTCCTAGGATATTCTACATCTAGCAAAGCATATAGAGTATTTAATAAGAAAAGCTTAGTTGTAGAAGAATCCATTCATATAGTGTTTGATGAGTCTTTAGCATCAAGTTCAGATAAAATTGATGATGAGGAAGATATCTTTGATTGAAAGAGATATTGAAAAATTAAATGTATCTTCAGATCAAGAACCTGAAGTTAAGGATGATGACTCACCTAAGGATGATGGTATTGATACTGTTCAAAATGATCAAGATCTACCTAGAGATTGGAGATATGCTTATGGTCATCCTAAGGACCTAATCATAGGTAATCCATCTCAAGGTGTAAGGACTAGATCATCAATGAGAGATATCAATAATCATCTTGCATTTGTATCTCATATAGAACCTAAGACTATAGAGGAAGCCGAGAAAGATAGTTATTGGATGTTAGCAATGCAGGAAGAGTTAAACCAATTCACTAGAAATCAAGTCTGGACCCTAGTTGAAAGACCTAAAAATCACCCTATAATAGGATCTAAATGGGTATTTAGAAATAAATTAGATGAAAATGGCATAGTAATTAGAAACAAAGCTAGACTAGTTGCAAAAGGATATAATCAAGAAGAAGTATAGATTTTGATGAAACTTTTGCACCTGTTGCTAGATTAGAAGCCATTAGGCTACTACTTGCATTTGCATGTCATATGAATTTCAACTTATTTCAAATGGATGTTAAAAGTGCATTTCTAAATGGTTTTATAAATGAGGAAGTTTATGTTGAACAACCTCCTGATTTTGAAGATCATGAATTTCCAAACCACGTCTTCAAACTACACAAAGCACTTTATGGTTTAAAGCAAGCACCTAGAGCTTGGTATGATAGATTAAGTAAATTTTTAATTAAAAATGACTTTTCTAGAGGAAATGTTGATAAAACCTTATTTTTGAAAAGAAAAGGAAAGGATTTATTAATCGTTCAAATTTATGTTGATGACATTATATTTGGTGCTACTAACAATCTCCTTTGTCAAGAATTTGCTAAGCTAATGCAGGAGAATTCGAGATGAGCATGATGGGAGAACTAAACTTCTTCCTTGGACTTCAAATCAAACAAGAGAAAGCGGGAATTTTCATTAACCAAACAAAGTATACAAAGGAAATACTCAAGAAATTTGGTATGGAATCTGCTAAACCTCTTGGTACGCCAATGAGTCCCTCATGCAAGCTGGACAAGGATGAAGTAGGTAAGAAAGTAGATCAGAAGCATTACAGAGGTATGATTGGATCACTTCTTTATCTAACTGCAAGTAGGCCAGATATCATATTTTCTGTCTGCTTATGTGCAAGATATCAATCTAATCCTAAGGAATCACATTTACTTGCTGTTAAAAGAATCTTTAGATACTTAAATGGAACTAAAAATGTAGGATTATGGTATTCTAGAGACTCAACCTTAAAATTGATTGCTTATTCTGATTCTGACTATGCTGGTTGTAAATTAGATAGAAAGAGTACAAGTGGGGTATGCCAACTTTTAGGAAGTAACTTAATCTCTTGGTTTAGCAAGAAGCAAAATTCGGTTGCATTATCCACTGCTGAGGCAGAGTATGTTGCAGCTGGAAGTTGCTGTGCTCAAATCCTTTGGATTAAGCGACAACTTGAAGATTATGGTATCACACTTGATAAAATACCTATTAAATGTGATAATACTAGTGCTATCAATCTAACTAAAAATCCAATTCAACATTCAAGAACTAAACACATTGAAATTAGACATCACTTTATTAGAGAACATGTAACTAACAAAGATGTTTGTCTTGAATATGTTAAAACTAATGATCAATTAGCTGATATTTTTACCAAACCCTTGAGTGAGGAGAGATTTTGCTATCTTAGAGGAGAATTAGGAGTTTGTGATCCTTTAGAATAATTTTCTGAAACTCTTAAGGACAACAACTATCTAGACTTCAATAATTTCTTGAAAATCCTCTATGTCCAATAAGGAAATTTATCTAGAAAGTTGATTTATTTTTCCCCAATTATTAAGGAACACTTATCTAGAATTTGATGATTAATTTGATCAGTTTAGATCCTTGAAATTCGAATTTTTCACTGAAACTATTGGAGTCGACACCTCGTTTGTGGAGTCGACACCTTCTTATTTTGATGTTCTGTCTGGGCAATTAGAGCCGACTCTGCTTCTGTAGAGCTGACTCTAATTCGGGGCTGACAGATTCTCTGGTTCGGAGCCGACACCTCGTTTTCGGGAGTCGACTCTAAGTGGAACTAGGTCAAAATAAAAAGGGCGGAGTCGACCCCAAACGATTTCTATCATCTCCTAAACCATTTTCAAACTGTTCCAAACTGATTCCAAACCCTCCAAATCCCTCAAAACCCTTGATTACTCATTCCAATCGAATCCAATGGCTCCCAAAAGGCGTGCTATCATTGGTGGTTCGACTGTTCCGACGAAGCGCCGTTCAAATCGGAGGCAACCTTCGTCATCTTCTTCATCTGCCACTCAAGATGACTCTCCACCCTCACCATCTTCTTCTTGAGTCGACCAATTAGCTGGTAAGGCCATTACTACCAGAAGAAAAGTTGATTTTAACTTTTTTATTTGGAGGGCTTTGCTATTGGGCGGTTGTTGAAAGAAATGGGATGGGAGAAGGTCTGTTCTTTGGATATCCCTACTTACCTGCCCTTGTAAGAGAGTTTTATAATGATTTAAGTAGAGGAGAGGGAGGTTTAGTAAGTGTTGTAAGAGGAACAAAGGTAATCATCACAGCCGAATCCCTTGGTAATTTATTGGAAATGCCTACTGTTGGACTTGTTGAATATCATCATGAAGATAGAGGAGGAGCACTATCAAGGATGTTAGGGAGAGAAGTTTCTGAGTTTGAGGAAATCTTGGCAAATCAACTTAATTTGGAACTCAGATTACTCACAATATATGTGGAATGATTCTATTTCCTAAAATCGGAAGGTTTGAATATGTCTCGGAGCGAGACGTCTTATTGATGGACTGCATACTCCTGGTAGACCTTTAAATCTTGCTGAAATGATGATAGGCTATATGGCGGAGCAGCTACTAAGAAGAGATCTACATTGCCATATGGTATGTTTTAACATTGGTATTCAGAAGCCAAGGTGTACTTATAATGGACAATGAGCCACTAAGAAAGTTAAGACATACAGATTACTATAGTGTCTCTACAATTCACCGAATGGGCTTTAGAAAAGAAAATGGAAACTGGATTAAAAAAGGACATGAGGCCAGAGCTGAAGAAGTTAGAGTTGAGGAAGTCAGAGGAGAAGACATTCCTGAACCTTCTGCTGGATCTTCTGCTGGACCATCTGCTGGACCCTCAGAAGCTGGACCTAGCTCTCAACTTCCACATCAGTCAGCATTGGTATCAAAAGATTTTCTAAGGAGCAAATAGGTCAGCTCAGGGCTTTACTGGCTGAGTATGACAGTGTAAGAACAAATGATATATGTAAATTAAGAGAGGAGTTCAATCAATTAAAGGATGAGATTAATTCAAGACTTGACATGATTTCATTTTCAATTAGCAATTCCGTCGAATCCTTTAGCACTGATCTTCATAAAATTTTTGAAAGGATGGAAGGCATTGCAGACGGTTCTGGAACTTATCTTCATGCTACCAGTCAACTGAAGAAAGATATCGACCTTGCCGTCTCACAAATTGAAGCATGTCTTGAAAGTTTTAAGAAGACCCAAAAAGATGATGTTATGGAAATGATTGGACACTTAAAGAAAATTGTGTATAAGCATATTTGATTTTGAGTTTCAATCCTAGGTTGTATCTTAGGATTTCTTGCTTTATTTCTTAGCATGTATCTAGGATTTACATACTTAAATCTGTCATTTTAGAATACATGTAATGGATCTTGCTTTGGAATACAAATGTTTGAATGATATTATACTTTTATTTAAATTTATCTTTGATTGAATGTAATGAATGAGTTCCCTATCTTTATGACTATTCGAACCAACATCCTCGCTTTGATAACATTCTTTATTTGCCTTTAAACTCACCTTATTGTTGATAACAAAAAAGGGGGAGAGATAAGTGTATATGCATAAAGAAAAAGAGAAATAAAGAGAAAGAAAATGAAGAACAATTCTGAGAATAGAAAGAATGAGAGAATTTTTTTTTTTTTGAAAGAAATCAGTTTATCTACATAGGGGGAGCTATTCAATACAGGGGGAGCTTAATAAGTTTCTCCATATAAAAGTCAAATCATTTTGATTGATGTCAAGTTTTGTTTATTTTTATTCATTTTGAATATTGGCATCAAATTCTCTATTAGAAAGTCTTAAGCTTTAACAATGTCTATAATTCTCAATTCAAATGAATTTCTTAATGCATATACTCAAAGTTTTTGTCATCATCAAAAAGGGGGAGATTGTTGACCCAATTGAAGATTTTGATGATTAACAAAACTATTTGAGTATAACATTTGATGTTACTAATGATTTTGATTAAGTTTTTCAGATTATAAGTCTATTTGATGATCAAAATCAAGAAGGAAATCAAGTTCTGGTTTGAATCTAATGTCAAGGTAAGACTGCAGACATTAGAGTCGACACATGGAATCACAGAGCCGACTCCAGAAAACGGCACAGACTTAGAGTCGACTCTGGGACTGTGAGAGCCGACTCTATCAGAAACAACATAACGTTGGATTTTTAGGCCACGACTTAGAGTCGACTCCCAGACTGTTAGAGTCGACTCCAGAAGAATTTTATGTCGACCCCAGAAAAGTCAGAGATGACTCCAGATCGAGCGGATTAAATTATTTCGAGTTAGAGCCGACTCCAGAAAAGCCAGAGCCGACTCCAGAATGTCAACACGGCTCCAGAACTGTTAGAATGACTCTAAACTTTATCTTTATCTATTTTAATCCCAACAGCTATTATTATTTATGGACCTAATCCTTTTTCACTTGCTTCTAACGGATAGTTTCACACTATTTGTGGATTAATCGGATCTATAAGAAGAGGGTTGATTGCATCCCAAATGAAAAGAGAAAAAGAGAAGAAAGAGGCAAAAAGAAAAGAATAGAGAAAATCCTTGAGATCCATCAGAAAAGAAAAGAGGGAAAACCTGTAAGGAAAGATCATACTCATTCCCCAAAAGAAGAGAAAGAGATTCCAAGCCTTCGCTGTTCTATTTAGAAGAAATCTCAAAAGAAAAAAGAAGCCCTAGTTTTTTCAATCTTCTGAGCCTCAAGAGCATATTCAAAGGAAGATCCATTCAAAGGAAGAGAAGGAAGAAGCCACCAAGATCTTCGAATCAGGCTTTGGTTCCTAATCTCTATTTATTGTTTCATTATTGTATATTTGCTCATTGAAGGAGCAGTTTGCTTTTGTAAAATCAAATACTGTTTGCTGGGTCAATCTAGTGATTGATTCAGTTGAGGCTGTTAGCCTTGAGCAAGCATTAGCTTGTGGTTTTAGGTTTTGTGCTGGTGAGCCTTGAAAACCAGCTGGGTTCGTTGTGCACCCGGGAAAACAACAAGTTTGAGTTGTGAGCTTGCAAAACAACTCTGCTGTAATCAGTTTGATTATAGTGTGGACCCAAGAGGTACTTGGGAGTGGACGTAGGTGTAGGTACACCGAACCACTATAAAATCTATTGTGTTTGCCGTGATTGTCTCTTTATCTTCAACTCTCTATTTATAGTTGCTTAGTTTTAAATCTGTGAATCTAAGTTTTTATTTCCGCTGGGGGTTATCTTTCAAAAGAGTTTAATTTTTGAAAAACCCAATTCACCCCCCCTCTTGGGTTGCTATCTGGACCAACAGCCGGCAAGATGAGAGGGGAGGGGGAAGGGGGGTGGGGACTTACCCGAAAATAGGAGTCGCCAGAGAGTAGATCGGGTGCCGGAGGGCCGCCGGAGCTCCACCGGAGGGCCGCCGGAGTTTCGTCGGAGGTGGGGAAGAGGGAGGAGGAGAAAGAGGGAGGGAGAGGAGCAGTCGGTTGGGGGAGGAGCCGGTTGGGGGAGAAAAAACAGGGAGGAAGGGATTTGGGGAGGGGGCAGGGTTTTTATATATTAGGATTAGCGATGCATAATTGGGTCGCTAATCCGTCACTAATTAGCGACGCAATTAATGCATCGCTAATTTGGCGCCATTACCCCAACTTGGCGGGAATTTAGCGATGCAGAATTGCGTCGCTAAATAGCGATGCATGAATATGCATCGCTAAATGCATCACTAAATATTAATATTTTATAATATTAATTTTATTTAGTAATTATTATAGTTTATTATATATACTATTATGTAGTGATAATTTTATATATCGAAATATATAGAAATCTATGCTGCTCATTTTGCTAGAGCCCCGGGGTGACGTGGGTGGCCGCGATGTTACATGTCCGCTTCCTTCGGGAACCTCCCGTGGCCGGTGCTGCTGGCCCTTTTTTCCCTCCGTCGCTCTCGGTGGCGCTTCGATCTCTTATCGCAAGTTACCTCCCAGGTAGCCGATCGGAGGGTCGAGCTCGACCTTGTGCCGCTCCTGTTTGTCCCCTAAATCAGGAGATGGGTAAGGGCCTACCATGATGGTGATAGGTGACGAAGAATTATGGTTCGATTTAGGAGAGGGAGCCTTTGCGGACCATTGTCTTCTTCCTATGCGTAGTAAAGCTATGGAACCTACGCTATCATCACCGAAAGGGCTTGAATGGAGTTTTACCAGGCGAGGTGTCACTCTCTTCCTACACTCTGGCTTCAACCCCTCTCACCGTGCCACGAGAGCCATTAGCAACCGGGGGCGGAAGGGGGATGGAACAAGGAACCCTCTGATCTCCATAAAGAGACCACGCTGAAGAAGGTCATAGGAGAACCTCTTCCTCCTCGACCGATGGAGACTCTCAAGAAATGCAGCTCATCAGAAGCCTTGAACTTGGGTATGATCTCTTTCTCATCGGAAACCTCTTCCTCCGTGTCACTGTTTAGCAACGCAATTTTGCGTCGCTAAATAGTGACGCAATTATATGCATCGCTGTTTAGCGACGCAATTTTGCATTGCTATTTAGCGACACAATTTTGCGTCACTAAATAGCAACGCATTTTATATGCGTCGTTGTTTAGCGACTCATATCAATGTGTCGCTAAATAGCAATGCATTTATACGTCGCTAAAAATTAATATTTTATAATATTAATTACATTCATTAATTATTATAGAGTAATATTTAAAATTATATAGTGATAATTTTATATATTGATATATTGTAATATATGCCGCTCGTTCCGCTGCAGCCCCGGGATGATGTGGGTGGCCGTGATGTTACATGTTCGCTTCCTCCAAGAACCTTCCGTGGGCGGCGCTGCTGCCCCTTTCTCCCTTCCTCCGCCCTTGGCGGCGATTCGATCTCTTGTCGCGGGTTACCTCCAAAAGTATTGCACAATTCTACTACGAAAGAATATGAAAAGAATCAAGCTTTCAACAGAATTACCATACTTATATGCATCAAAAGTGCTAAATTTCCTGTTGGGATGTCGTTTTTCTTTTACTGATTCCTTGACTGATTGGTGATATATAGAACAAACAGCTTCCATGCAGAGCTTGAAATCCTCTAGAATTGAAGAAAGCATATCTTCCTCACTGTCTCGGTTCATAATTTCTTTTTACAATGATTCTTAGCAAAATCTCCATTAGAAGCTAAATCATCAGCTTCTCTTTCAGAAGCATCATCGAATCCAGCATCATATAGTACCAAACCTTTATTCTTTAGCTTTGTAGTAGGAGTTTCCTTCTGGTTACCATTTGTTCCTTCAGATTGTTGGATTCTTGAACCCCTGAAACCTTAAACCCTGAACCCCTGAATCCCTGAACCCCTGAACCCTAAAACCCTATTAGTGACACATAATGATGTGTTGCTAATGCGTCGCTAAATAGCGATGCAATTATAAGCGTCCCTGTTTACCGATGCAATTTTGCATCGCTAAACAGCGACGCATCAATATGCGTCACTGAATAGCGACGCATTTTATATGCGTCGCTAAAAAAGCGATGCATATCAATGCGTCACTATTTAGCGACGCAATTATGCATCACTAAAAATTAATATTTTATAATATTAATTACATTGATTAATTATTATAGAGTATAATATTTAAAATTATATAGTGATAATTTTATATATTAATATTGTAATCTATATCGTTCATTCCGCTGCAGCCCTGGGGTGACGTGGGTGGCCGCGATGTCACATGTCCGCTTCCTTCAGGAACCTTCCATGGGCGGCGCTGCTGCCCCTTTCTCCCCTCCTCCACCCTTGGCGGTGATTTGATCTCTTATCGCAGGTTACCTCCAAAGTATTGCACAATTCTACTCCGAAAGAATATGAAATTAATCAAGCTTTCAACAGAATGACCATACTTGTATGCATCAAAAGTGCTAAATTTCCTGTTGGGATGTCATTTTTTCTTTACTGATTCCTGACTGATTGGCGATATATAGCATAAACAGCTTCCATGCAGAGCTTGAAATCCTCTAGAATTGAAGAAAGCATATCATCCTAACTGTCCTAGTTTATAATTTCCTTTCTACAATGATTCTTAGCAAAATTTCCATTAGAAGCTAAATCAGCAGCTTCTCTTTCAGAAGCGTCGTCTTGGGATGTTGTTTTTTCTTTACTAATTCCTTGACTGATTGGTGATATATAGCACAAACAGCTTCCATGCAGAGCTTGAAATCCTCTAGAATTGAAGAAAGCATATCTTCCTAACTGTCCCAGTTCATAGTTTTCTTTCTACAATGATTCTTAGCAAAATCTCCATTAGAAGCTAAATTAACAGCTTCTTTTTCAAAAGTGTCGTCGAATCCAGCATCATATAGTACTATTGGGATGTCGTTTTCCCTTTACTGATTCCTTGACTGATTGGCGATATATAGCACAAACAGCTTCCATGCAGAGCTTAAAATTCTCTAGAATTGAGGAAAGTATATCCCTGAATCCCAAAACCCTATTTAGTGACACATACTAATTCGTTGCTAATGCGACGCAGTTTAGCGACGCAATTATGTACGTCGCTGTTTAGCGATGCAATTATGCATCGCTAAATGCATAATTGCGTCGCTACACAGCGATGCACATAATTGCATCGCTAAACAGCGATGCATATTAATGAGTCATTATATGTGTCGCTATTTAGCGATGAAAATTTTTGAAATCACTAAATTCGTCTCACACCGATCAACGATGACTGTGGCTCAATGCCGATCAGAGGCAGCCTGAAGTGACAGTGCACAAGGCCATGGCCAAATGGGCTAGCACAAAATAGGGCCAAGGACTCGATCGGCCGATTTCAACCGATGAACAAGGGCAACAAGAAAATAGGGGTTCTACGGCTTACCTAGATCCGTAGTAGCTGAAGAGAAAGGGGATGATGGTGGCACTTATGGCATTCTCCATAGGATGACAAGCAAAGTGGTAGCCTGGTGCAGAGATAACAAACAAAACCCTAATCCCGCGTGATGATAGAGTCTCGGCAAACGAAACCCTAACAGTGAAGTCTCCGCAACCTTAATCCTGCGTGGTGATGGAGTCTTTGCAAATGAAACCCTAATCCAGAATAAAACTGTGGTTGGAAGAACAAAATTTGAGTTTAGGTTTCGAGGGTTTTTTTAGGAAAAGAGGGAAAGTGAATTAGGAGGAGAAAAAAAAGGATAAATTTTTAGTTTTATATTAGACTACATCTTAATTAAAAATATAGTCTTTTTTATATATGATAATATAAGACTACGTCTTAATTAAAAATATAGTCTTTTTATATTATAAGATAATATAAAACTACGTCTTAATTAAAAATGTAGTCTTTTTATATTATAAGATAATATAAGACTACGTTTTTAATTATAGATGTAGTCTTTTAATTTATAAAAATTATGAAAACGTAGTCTAAAATATTAGACTACTGTAGTCTATTTAACTTTTGTAATAGTGAATTCATCATTACCTTGAGATTCCTCATATTGGTTTTTATCATTTTCTTTATTTACCTCTTGTGTCGCTAAATCCTCCTTATCTTTCAAAGTGATGTCCTTGAGTTGACCTTCAATTTTATCTATATCATTTAAATTCTTTCTCTTCCTTAATGGAAGATTATGAATTGATTCCTCAACTACTAAAGTCTTTTTATTAAATATTCTAAAAGCTCTACTATGTGAAGAATAACCAAGGAAAATGTCTTCATCAGATTTAGCATTAAATTTATCAAGATTCAATTTTTTATTATTCAAAACAAAAAATCAGCAATCAAAAACATAAAAATAACCAATGTTAGGTGATAAACACAAATAATTATCATAAACCTGTTAATTAATAGGTCAAATTATCTTTATTATTTAATATTTGATTACTTTATATAATATTTTTAGGTAAAGCCTCATCAACTTAAAGAGCTCAATTTTAGAAGTCCAACGATGCAAACGACACTCAAATCAGACTTAAAACGAGCTCAGAATTGAATTTACAAGGATTATCTTTATTTGCATGAATCTCAAAGCAAACTCGACAAACCAATTGCCGAGTTCATCGTATTTTTTCACATAATCACCATATTTCCTTCTTCTCTTTTGATTCTTCCTCTCCTTCGATTCCATCGATCCGCCTATTAGTCAAGGAATAAATTGGATTGAAGACTTTCAAATTGGAAGTATGAATGTTAGATTGGAAGGAAAATCAATCCGCATTCTCTCTGCATCCGTGTCTTCTCCGCATTCGCATTCTCTCTGCATCCAGGCATCTGATATGAAAATAGGGGAAGCAGCATCTTCTCCGCATTCGAGCATCTATAAAAAGCTTCGGAAGAAGGTGGGAAAAGAGGGGAGGAGGTTGGAGGGAGAGAGAGAAGTCTGGAGCAAGGCGTGAAGGAGTCCAGAGGCGTTCGTGAAGGAGTCTGAAGGCGTTTGTGAAGGAGTGCAGAAGCGTTCATCTCAGGTAAGGGAGAACAGGGAATCATCTTTGATTCAGTTCGGTTCAGAAAGAAAGACTCTTGGGGAGTTTGGCCTAGAAGCAGATCCATAGTTATTTTCAGTGCTATTGCCTTCTTGATATCAGGAAAGAAGAATTGTTAATTTTAATTTAATATACTCTTTTAGATGCTATGAAATAAAATATTTATTCATATTTAATTCTTATTGAATTCTCTTCAAGTGGAAATAATCTTTGACTGGTCTATTCTTAAAAGGGATGGACCGTGATCTACGGGTACGGGCCATGCTCTCATTAAGATAGATTATATCTTAATTATTTTCACTATCAATTATCTATTTATTTAAATTTTTAATTGCATAAATTTATTTTAAAATAACCACTCAAAGTCTCTTTGGATTCGATCCCTTACTTTCGCTACTCTACTTAAGATTAGTAAAATTAAGGTGTTTTAATTGTTGCGTTGCGACACGCATCATTAGGTTTTGTACCTTTCCAAAGTTCATATGGGTCTTTTTCAAAACAGGTCTAATTAATGCACGGTATAAAACATAACATGCTGTGTTGATATCTTCAGCCCAAAAATACTTTGAGAGATTGTTTTCACATAATATGGTATGAGCCATTTCTTTTAAAGTTTCATTCTTTTTTTCTACTACTCCATTTTGTTGGGGTATTCTACGTGCAGAAAAATTATACTCAATGTCATTTCCATTACAAAATTTTTAAAAGACTAATTTTCAAATTCTTTGTCAAGATCACTTTGAATCGATAAAACAGAAGAACTCTTTTCATTTGTAATCTTTTTAAATAATTTTTGAAATGTAGGAAAAGCTTCGTCTTTGCTAGCCAAAAATAAAACCCATGTAAATCGTGAAAAATTATCGATCACAACAAAACCATATCTTTTTCCCCTAGACTAGTGGTTCTTGTTGAACCAAACAAGTTCATATGCAAGAGTTCCAAAGGTCTAGTGGTAGAAACCATATTTTTTGATTTAAAAGATACTCGAGTTTGTTTTTCAAATTGACAAGCATCATAAATTTTATCTTTTTTAAAAAACTAGTTTTAGCAAACCATTCACTAAATCCTTTTGATTAGTTTAGATAATAAATTCATTCTTGCATGAGCTAATCTATGATGCTACAACCAACTATCATCAGTTTTAACATTCATAGCAACTAGGCATTCAACATTTTGATCTTACAAATCATTTAAATCAACAATGTAAAAATTACCATGCCTATGACCAACAAATTTCATGCACTCATTAGCAGAATTTACAACAGTGCATAAAGATGATTTAAATGTTACTTTAAAACCCTTGTCACATAATTGAATAATGCTAAGTAAGTTATGTTTCAGCCCATCTACAAGCAGAACATTTTCAATGTAAGCATGAGGTATGATACCTATTTTACTAATGCCAATTATTTTACCTTGGTCATTATCTTCAAAAATAACAACTCCTTCATCTTTTGCATCCAAAGTGATGAATTATGATTCATCACCGGTCATGTGTCTTGAGCACCCACGATCCAAGTACCATTTTTTTTAATTACACGGGTTGCAAGACATACCTGCATATACAAATTTAAGTCTTACTTTTAGGTACCCAAACTTTCTTGGATCCTTTGGGGTTAGTTAAAATAGTTCCTTTCAAAACCTATATTTTTCTAACATTGTATGTGTGACAAGTATAAGCTTTGTGTCCTAATTTACCACATTTGAAGCATGCAATCTTCGTAAAATCATCATCATGCACATAGATATTTTTTAAAAACCTTTATCTTTTTAAAGGATCATATCCAAGTTTGGCTTTGTTGTAAATAACTCTTTAACTATTAAGAATCATTTATAATTTATTTAAACTCAAAGTAAATTATCTACAATAGGCTTTGATCTATCTACTTTATTTTTTAAATCTTGATTTTTCTTAAGCAAGAATTCATTTTCTTTTGAAATTCTTTCTTTCTCAAAGTTAAGATCTTTAATTTCATTTTTCAAATATCTATTCTTTGAACTCAAGTTTGCAAAATCATCAAGCAGTTCATAGAATGCACTATATAATTCATCAAAAGTAAAGTCATCTAAAAAGCTAGGACTTACCTCATTATCATCTGCCATGAATTATACATTGGCGACTTTATTTTTATCTTCATCTTCAGAACTTGTAACCTCGTTGTCGCTCCATGTAGCTAACATTATTCTCTTCTTCATTCTTTTGGGTCATTTCCTTAGTTGGGGATATTTTGGTCTGATATGTTCTGGCTTTTTGCACTCGTAGCATATTGGAGGCTCAGCTTTCTTCTTTTCTTTGCTGTGTTCTTCTTTTGTGAATTATTTTCTTCTTTCTCTAAACTTTTTTCTTCTAATAAATTTCTTTAATTTTTTGGAGATAAGTGTCATTTCATCATCCTCCTCACTGTCACTGGTTGTTTCCTCGCTTTCATCATTTTGAGTGGCACTCTTTAAATCCATTGTTCTTTTCTTCTTTGACTCACCCTCATCATTGTATTGTCGTCGCTGAAGCTCGTGAGTCATCAATGAACCAACTAACTCTTCAAGTGATAGAGTGTTGAGGTCATTTCTTTCTTGAATTGCAGTAACCTTGGCCTCCCAAGACCTAGGCAAAGATCTCAAAATCTTTCTAACAAGAACACCATTAGTGTATGATTTTTCTAGACTTTTCAATCTATTAACAATGTCAGTAAATCTTGTAAACATGTCAGTAATATTTTCAGCAGAATCCATTTTGAATTATTCATATTTGTGAACAAGCATATTTATCTTGGATTCTTTGACTTGATTTGTACCCTCATGGATGACCTCAATTCTATCCCAGATTTTCTTAGCAGAATTGCAAGTGCAAATATGATTAAATTATTTGCATCAAGTGAACAATAAAGAACATTTATAGCTTTAGCATTCAATTGAGCTAACCTCTTATCTTGCTCATCCCATTTCTGGTTTTGGAATGTCAAGACCATTAGTCTTAATGGTGGGTGTGTGAGGGCCATTGATTATAATTCCCCATAGATCATAAAATTAATTGTGTAGTAATATGGTTTTAGCAAATCAAAATTTAATTAGCAGTGGTATAGTGAAGTGAACTCATAGAAAATATTCAAGCAATCACAAACACAAGGATTTTTATAGTGGTTTGGTGCCAACCCTGCACCTACATCCATCCCCAAAATTTCTTTGAAAATTTCACTCCAATCATATCACCAACTATTACAACCCCTAACCTTTTTTTGGCTAGTCCTCTTGTTACACGGCACAAGGGAGCCAAACCCCTATAGCCTTCCAGGCTAGTCCTCTTGTTTCATGGCATAAGAAAGCCAAACAACCAAGGGTTAAACCCAATCCTTTACAAGATTCAAAATAGGTTCAAAAAGTGTTAAGAACAATAATCTCCTAAAATGAGCAAATATTTAGAAATAAATACTTTACAATTTTGAAGGCAACTTCTCAAATGAGCTTCTTCCTTTAATGCACTTCAGCAATAAATGAAGTCTTCTTTGAAGTAGTTGAAACCTTCAATGTCTCTTGGAAGCTTTAAAGTATCAACAAGGATGAGCAATCAATAATATTCAAAAAAAAATAAAAAAAACTTATAGAGCTTTATTTCTTTGTTGCTGAACAACCATGGATGTATGTAATAATAGCTTTCTATTGTTCACTATGTCTTCTTCTTCTACACATAGCTATTTAAAGTGTTTGATCTGCACAATTATCCGTTAGACTGAAACAGAATTAATGAAAAAAAATTAGAGTAGAAAAATAACCATTGAAGAGATTTTTCAAAGCATTAAATGCACTGACAGTCATCGAAAATGGAGAAAGAATTTCTAACATTTTTCTCAACGAAGTAGACTCAAGCTGGCTGGAAAATAAATTTGGTTGGTTTGAATTTGAGAAGAAGCACGCCCAAATGAACCTAGTTGACTAGAGGAGGGAATTAGCTAGCTGAAGCACAAAAGAAATTGTTCGGGAAGAAAAGCCACAGAGCCTTAGCTAGCTGGATGCCATTCCAGTTAGCTAAATTTAAGCACCATTCGGTCAAGAGAAATCTACAGCATTTCGTAGTTAACTGGATGCCAATCTAGTTAGCTAGAATGCAATGAAGTTCAGCCAAGAAAAATTCTGCAGCATTCCTTAGTTAACTGGATGCCAATACAGGTAGCTAGAATGCAATGGAGTTTGGCCAAGAAAGGTATCAACAAATCCTTAGTTAGTAGGACTAAAAATCCAGTTAATTATTTAAAAAATCATTCAGCCAGGAAGACTTTTAAAGCAATCTAGTTAGCTGGAGATGAACTCCAGTTAACTAGAATTAAAACCACATGGCTAGATGAATTTCAGCACTCCTTTAGTTGGCTGGACTAAAAGTCCTGTTAACTAATTTCAATATGAACACGGCCAAGGACAAGTTTCAGCAAACTAGTTAGTTGGAGATGAGCTCTAGTTAACTAATTTCAAACTTCACACACCCAGGAACAAGTTTCAGCAAACTAGTTAGCTGGAGATGAGCTCTAGTTAACTAATTTCAAACTTCACATGGCCAAGAAGGATTGCAGGGAACTTAGCTAGCTGGTTCAAAAGTCCAGTTAGCTAGATTTAATTATAGTTTGGTCAAAAAGAGGATCAGGGAGTCCAGTTAACTGAAGACTTCCCTTAGTTAACTGGATCTCAATGTGGTTCAGCCAAATGGAGTGAGCAGCAAATCCAGTTAGCTGGATTTCAGCAAGGTTCGCCCATAGCACTGAGTATTCAAGGTGGTTCAGCCAAATGACTAAGTAACTCATTGAAATACCTTTTTGATGTGCTATATTTACCTGCAATGATCTTTGTCTCCATAATAAACACATTAGTACCTTAATTGTTTTATGATCATCAAAATCAACACGAATCAACAAAAGTTTTAAGAGCTAATAACTCAAGTTCACTCACTAGCAATTAACTTATACTTGAATTTTTAAAGCCATATTAACCAAGTTCGCTAACAGATTAATTTGACCAATACATGGAATTAGGTTTTTAAAATGATATCAAAGATAAATTAAATATGTTGAAGTTAGAGAGTAGAAAAAAAGATTATCCATGAGACAATGATAGAGAAAGTCCTGATATATTCTGGCTAACTTAAACCATTAGAATGATGGTACAAAAAGCAACTTGTAGCATGCAAAGTAGATTCAGCTAGCTTGTATGAGAACTACGTTTGATAATGTAGCATGCGATAAGAATATTGTTTAACAAAAGAAAAAATTATAATATTCTAAAATAATCATATATTGAATGAAAAATAAAAATTTAAAAAGCTTATAACTTAAATTTATTTATTATTAATTAATTTAACTCAAGTTTTTAAGATCTATGGACCTAACCATTAATAGATTTATTGAGCTAAGATATGGATTTGAGGCACTGCACTTCTAATATATACATAACAATTTTATCAAGTATAATCAACCATCCTTTTCACTTAAACAAAAGGAGTTATTTTTGTAAGCATCATCATTATCATAAAGAAAAGGTCACAAATACTTGTACTAACACATTTGTGATTACTTCCAAAATGTGAAGTTTGTAGTAATATCGGTAATTATCGATATTTTTAACAAACCTCTATAAAATTTTTCTTTAATAGTACGTATAAGTATATAAAGCTTTTCACTTTATAAAATTAAAATATTTTTTATTTTTCATAAAAAATGAAAGATGGATAGCTTTATTTTTTTATGACATTTCCCAAATCAATTTATTTAAGTATTTAAAAATATTAATAACTTCAACATATTCTATTTTTTCCTTACAATTTGTTTAAAATATAGATAAGATAATTTATACTACAATTAAAGAGTAATAGTGATTTTAATATATAAATTTAAAAAATTTGTAATATTAAAAATATTTTTTATATAAAAATATAGTCAAATTAGTAATTGAGATCCTTCACTAAATTAGTAGAAGAAATAAGGAATTTTAAACTTGTTAATAGGAAAAATAAACATAGGTTACAAAATAATATTTGATAATTTATTATAAATATGAGGCAAAGTACTATTTTATTTTTCAATTATTTCTAAAATAATATCACAAATTCCATAATATATATGAATTTTTCATAAATAAGGGGTAAGAGTGTTATTTCTCAATATTTTTTTCATAATAATATCACAATAATGCGGTGAGATATGAATATGATAATAACATTTATAACAAATATTATTTATCTTATAAAACTTCTTAATAACTAGAAATATTTGCTTGTACAACTAGTGGCCTTTTTTTGTGCTGCATGTTTGATAATAAATACTAAGAGTTGCATCAAATTTTTGCCATAACTGAATTGTACATGCAAAACTTTTTCTTGTAATTATTATTCCTTCTTTTCTCTCTCATTTATTCAACCATTTTGGCTTAAGTGCATTTCACATTTGAAGGTCTAGTAGAAGAAAAAAAGAAAAATAAAATAAAATAAAATATACTTTTGATCCTTAAAATTTATTTTGGCCTCCAAAGTTTTATTTATTACCATTTAATCTTTTATATTTTAGAAATAACATCGACATCTATTAAAATTAGAGAATAACTTGCGTATTATTCTAATGTGAACATATTAATTGGCAGAGGACACAAACTATTTCATCAATTTTAATCAATCTTATGGAATATACAATATAATATTTATAAAATATAAAAATTTAAATTATAATAATTAAAAATTTAAAATTTAAATATATTTAAAATATAAAATGCAGGGATCAGAAATATATTTTAGCTTTCAAAAAATAAAAATGGTGACCATCAAAGGAAAGATGGGGTTGCCACTTGGACAGCCTAACCAAACCATCTCTGTACTTTGGTTCCCCACTGGGCCCCGCCGCCTCGCTGATTGTGGGGCCAACAGGAGCCCACCTCGTAGCCCGATCCGTCTTGACTAAACGTTTATTCGATGGACGGACCCACGTCTTGTCCCCAGCTCCGTCGTTTTGCCGAAGAGCCTCAAAATCGCCAAAATGCCCTCGGTTCTCACGAGAATCGCATCAACTAACGAGCATCATAATAATCCGACGGTCCGGATATCATCTCTTTTATTGCACTCACCTTCTAAAAGACGACAATTCTCGGCACGGCAATCGAAGACCACGTGGCTTATCTTCGAGCAGTTCCCCATGTAACGGCTACTTTACCTCATCCCTCCTACCTTAAGAGATCGCGACACGTGTCTTCGATGGCAGCACCGAGCGGTGTGGTTGGGTGTACGAGAGGATCCATCACGTGAACAATGGATCTCGGGAATTGGATACCAAAATGTATATACGCGAGGGTACACGGTAGGTACCACGAACCGCGTCTCCACGATTGGTCTATTCGTACGGCTAGAATTGTCCCCCCAGATTACGATAACGCCCCCAATAACAGATGCAACAACCAGGGGCATTTTCATCATAAAAGGTTAAGGCTCGTAAAACATTTTTTTCTCTCCCCAGCCTCTCCCTCACCTCACCAGCCGCTCTCCTCTCCAACTCCGACCTCCTACTACACCGACTCCCATCCTCAGCCCTAATCATTGTGACCCTTTTCGCATCAACCCTTCTTTCTAGCTCCAACTGCTTTAGCTCTTTCGGCCTCCCTTTCTTTATTCGGTCTATCAAAATCAAATAAAAATTATCTTTCTGCTCTGATGGATTGAATAGAGGCTTTCTATTCAGCTTGACTGCTTTCTGTTCCACCTGACCCCTATCCAGGCCGAACAGACGGCTTCTGTTCAGCCAAATATGATCGAACACATGCCCTCTGTTCGGCCTTATTTGATTAAACAGGGCCCTTTGTTCAACCCAATAGGATGGAACAGAAGGGTAAAGGAAGACGAAGGGCCGAAGTCGGAAAGAAGAAGAGAGCTGGTGCCGAAGGTGGGGGAGGGAAGGAGATAATGCTTGGGAAGTGGTAGATGGAAAGGACAGGGAAAGGAAGTCGACCAAAAGGGAGGAGGGGCAAGAGGAGCCGGTACTAATGGAGGGGGGGACGGGGCAGGAAAGGCGAGCCGGTGCCAGAGGGAGGGAAGGAGACGGTGCCAAAAGGCAATTGATGGAAAGGGTAGTCGGTGCAGAGGGTGCAAAAGAGACAAGGGTTAGAGAATAGGAGGAGACGGTGCCGAAGGAACGGTCGGTGCCGGGGTTAGAGAGAGGAGGGGGGTTGGAGCAGCTGGTGCCTATGGGGGAAGTCGAGCCGAAAAAGGGTCGGAGTAGAGGTTGAGGAGGAGGGCTGGTGCCGAAGGGGTCGGAACAGTTGGGGCTAAGGAGGAGAGTCATGTCAAAGGGATTGGGGAGGAGAGTCGGCTGGGTGGGACGAGGGAGAGGGTTGTGGAGAGAGGAATTAAAAAAAAAAAAAAGGGTGGGAAAGGTTTTAAGGGTAGTTTTATAAATTTATTAATTTTTGCGGTGTGTTTAGAAATAGCCCAGTAAACACAAAAGACCGCGAAATTACGAGGGTGAGATGGTCATTTAGCGAGATAAGATTTGTGGTCCCCCGGATGCAGGGAAGAGAGTGGGTGGTGGCAGCTGGCGGTCGCGTGAGCCGCCGTGTGTCCGGATAAGGTTGGGAGGGATCGGAGCCGTTGGACGAGGAAGGAGGGGAACTGGATGGACGAGATGGGTGAGGCGGTGGTGGGGTCACCGGGCGGTCAACGTCAGGTTGACGGTGCATCTAACTGAGAAAAAAAAAAAAAGGGGAGACAGGGAAAAGTACCGTTGGAAAGAGAACGGCATCAAATCAAAACTAAGAGAAAGAAGAATCAAATCATTAAATTGGCCGTATAGCATTAGCATGGTGGGAGAACTAGCAATGTGCCATTGTGATGGGTAACAGTGGGGGCTAGGCCAGACTTATCAGTGTTGGGTTCGACTAAGAATTATTGGTACATAGGCTTCATATAGAGTGGAAGGTAAGCGTACTCGAGTCCTGGCGTTTTCATTGAAGAGAACATGGGCTAGGTTGTTGTACATGGCCAGTGGGCTATATGGCATGAGGTTGTTGGCACATTTCTATCCCTGTTGAAATTAATGGTCGCATGGTACAAGTTAGTTGAAGCCATTCCAAAGCCGTGCAGATGTTTTGCTTGCACGATAAGGACCGCATGTGATTGCAAGAGAAAAGCATAAAACACAATGTATCCAACTTAATTAGAATATATATATATATATATATATATATATATATATATATATATATATATATATATATATATATATATATATATATATATATATATATATATATATATATATATAAAATGGAACCTAACTATATTTCATTGTAGCTAAATTTTAAATTTAATCATTATTTTTACCTTTGAATCTACATTGATTTTGAAATCATCCCATCTTTTTTATTGTTTTAGAATTTATGTTCCATATGAATCCAAAATAGAAAGAAAAATCAAATATTTATTTAATTATATTCGAATATAGACAAATTTAATTTTCTTGATATATATATATATATATATATATATATATATATATATATATATATATATATATATATATATATATATATATATATATGCATGCATATATGTATGAAGATCTAAGCATAATATGTATGAGTGTATATATATATCATCAAGGGAGTTGTTTTGGTAAAACCTTTTGCAAGATAATTTTTATGGAATAGCAAATGCAACATTCTCTTTATGTTAAAATGAAATTAGCTAGATTTTTAAAAATTTATCTAGTATTATTTTTCGTGCGGTTTTCGAAAGCAATGATGTGACAACAAAACCCAATATCTCCAGCACCGACCCCAGCGTCAGCCCCCAGCGACGGCCCTCAGCGCTGGCCTCCAGTGCTGAGACTTTGACTCCAGCCTCCGGCACTGGTCCCCAGGTCGGCCCTCAGCGCCGGCCTCCAGTGCTGAGACTTTGGCTCCTGCCTCCGGCACTGGCCCCCAGCATCGGCCCTTAGTACCGGCCACCAGCGTCGGCCCCAGCGCTGACTTTAGCTCCGGCCTCCAGCGTCGGCCTTCAGTGCCGGCCACCAGCGTCGGCCCCAGCGCTGAGACTGGCTCTGGCCCTCCAGCGTCAGCCTCTAGCGACGGCCATCAAGCGTCAGCCTCCAGCGCCGGCCTCCAGCCCCGACTCCCAGCATCGGCCTTCAGCACTATCCACGTGCACAAAGACCAATCTCACACAACAGATCCCGTGATCTAAGGTCCACTACCGAGCACCTCGCCCACCAAAATCACGGGCGAGTGTTAGCTTGATCGGCGGTTACCGCTATAAGCGGCCACTATCCAGCAACAGCCCAACAACTTGCCGTTCGATGAAACATCGCAACGGGAAAGATTCGACGGTTCCAACAGAGCGAGGTAAACGGGACCCCAACAGGTATAAAGAGAGGACCCGAGCTCCATGCGAGGGGACTCTCTCTGGCTTCCTCTCTAAGAATTCTACCAAAATTATATCCCTGTTCTACGACTCACTGACTTGGGCGTCGGAGGGTCCCCACCGGAACTACCGGTCTGGGACTTTTTGCAGGCTCTAGAAGGAAGACGGCGACCTCTCTGCGCACGCAGCCATCCTAGCCTACCCGACATTCATTGTTCGTGATTTGGCAGCAACAGATTGGCGCGCCAGGTAGGGGAGAAACGCACGTAGTAAACGAACATTCTCCCTATAATTTTGCAAGGAAGACGATGGTGACTACGCGAGCACAAGAGGCTTCCTCCAATCAGGCAGCCGGGCGCATCCCAAGAGATGAGCATTCGGAGGCCAATCTCCATGTTCCGCCCCCTGCACTGACAAGCCAACCCGACCGGCTTGAAGTTCTAGCCCACCAGGTCCAGGATCTGACGACGATGGTCCGGGGCTGCAAGAATATTACTTGGCTGCTGTAACTCAACCCCCTACGCTGGACGAAGGGGTGCGGGGAACAGTCCAGTCTCACCAAGGAGGGACCCCGCCTGAGGTCTCTCACCGATCACCCCCCGAACCTCATCAAGGGACCTCGAAGCGACGGCGGTCTCCCTCTCGCCACTCCGGTCGTTTCCACCACCGGCTGGAGAAAAGAGAATCCAGGCGGGCGCGTCTCTCTGCGCCGGAGGTCTTCTTCACCTCCTTCCTCTGATTCGTCCCAAGGTAGCACTCTCCGGAAAACCACCCGCCGGCCGAGCAAAGGCTCGACGAGTATAACCGACGGTTGGACGAGCTCAGCCGCCGGATCACCGACCCTTATGGGACGGCTTATGAAAGCCGTCCCCCGCTTTTCCGTCATATCATGGAGGAGCCGGTCCCGCCATGGTTTCGTCTCCCCCAACTGGATCCATATGATGGGACGACGGATCCCCTTGACCACTTGGAGAGCTACAAGGTCCTTATGCAGGTCCAAGGAGCGACGGACTCCCTTTTATGCATCGCCTTTCCGGCCACACTCCAAAAAGCGGCGCGCGCGTGGTACTCCCGCTTGCCCCCGCGCAGCATCAACTCATTTCGGCAGCTCGAGCGATCTTTCCTGGCTCACTTTGATGCCTGTCGAAAGATCCCACGAGTGGCAGATAGCCTCTTTGCTGTTCAGCAAAAGAGTGGCGAGACCTTGAAGGATTTCGTCGCTCGATTTAAGGAGGCGGCGTTGGAGGTGTACAACCTGGAAGATTCCGTAGCCACTTTGGCCCTGAAACGAGGACTTCGCCCGTCCAGGTTCGCGTATTCCCTGGATAAGAAGCCTCCGCGTTCTATGCTGAGCTTCTGAGCCGAGCCCAAAGTACATCCGCGCCGACGAGGCGGATTCTTCCAGGAAGGAAGTTGACAAGAACCAGTAACAAACCACCGCCCACTGATCACGCCGGCACACGACCTCGAAAGCCCGAGCCTCCACGCCGCTCAGATCGCCGGCCACAGACACTGGTACCCAAGGAGCAATTCACTCCCCTCATGGCTCCCATCTCTCACATCCTGCTGGAGATCGAGGAGGAACCTTATTTCAAGCGTCCGGCTCCCTTGAAGTCTGGGCCCCCCGCAACAAGGAGTTTTACTGCCGGTACCACCGAGACTACGGTCACGACACCGAGGACTGCCGCCATCTAAAAAAGGCCATCGAGGAGCTGGTTCAGCAAGGTCACCTGGGCAAATTGTTCGACGGGGAAATCTCCCCGCATCGGGTCCCCCGGTGCCTCCGAGTCGCCCGGCTGGCGTGGATAATGCCCCAACTGAAAAGACCATAGCTATGATTTCCTGGGGAGCGGATGGTGGTTCGAAGAGGCCGCGAGAGGGAATAGACTCTGTAATTCCTTTCTTCGGAAAGGATCTAGATGGGGTAGTTAATAAACATGACGACAGCGTCGTGGTGTCCATGACTATAGCCAAACACCCTGTAAAAAGAATTTTAATTGATAGTGGGAGCTCTGTGGATGTCTTGAGTTATGAGGCTTTTGTTCGGATGAACTTATCAAGGTCTTTGCTCCGACCCGTTGCCACACCGCTAATGGGCTTCACGGGAGATTCAGTGAGCGTTGAGGGGAAATTGCCCTCCCGGTCACGGCTGGAACCCCTCCATGTCAGAGCACCGTGGTTATAAACTTCTTGGTGGTCCGGGTCCCGCTGGCTTATAACGCCATCTTGGGAAGACCAGGGTTGAATCTGCTGGATGCCGTGATCTCCACTAAGAGATTATTGGTAAGGTTCCCCACCAATGAAGGGATCGGAGAAATGAAGGGGGAGCAAAGCCCACTTCCGCCTTGCTACCATTTGTCTCCCAGCCCGCTGAACGCGGCGTCAGCGACAGCCTCTGAGTCACTCGATCCTAGGGAGTTGGGAAGAAGGGGAGAGCCGGCAGAGCACCTTCTAACCCTCCCCTTGGGTGATGACCCGGCAAGGACTGTTCAGGTGGGGGCATTGCTCCCAGAGGAAGCACGCCATCAACTTCTTACTTTCCTGCGTGCCAACACTGACGTCTTCGCATGGTCATCCTCAGACATGCCGGGCGTCCCTGAAGAAGTAATCACCCATCGACTTAACCTCAAGCCAGGGTGTCGGCCGGTCCGACAGAAAAAGAGAAACTTTGCTCCAGACAGACAGAAAGCTATCGACGAGGAGATCCGCAAGTTAATGGCTGCGGGCCATATTCGGGAGGTCCACTACCCCGAATGGTTGGCTAATGTGGTTCTAGTCCGCAAGGCCAATGGAAGCTGGAGAATGTGCGTAGATTTCACCGACCTCAACAAGGCATGCCCCAAAGACAGCTTTCCCCTGCCTCGAATCGATCAACTGGTGGACGCTACATCCGGCCATGAGGTCCTTAGCTTCATGGATGCTTTCTCTGGATACAACCAGATCCGGATGAATCCGGCGGATGAAGAAGCTACCTCCTTCATAACTGAAAAAGGGCTATATTGCTACAAGGTAATGCCTTTCGGGTTAAAGAATGCGGGAGCCACTTACCAGAGGCTGATGAACAAGGTCTTTGAAGGTCAGATAGGGCGTAACATGGAAGTGTACGTGGATGACATGCTGACAAAAAGCGTTCATGCCAGTGACCACATCGCGGACCTAGCAGAAACTTTTGACAGCCTTCGTCGGTACCAGATGAAGCTGAACCCTCGCAAGTGTGCATTTGGGGTAACAGCTGGGAAGTTTTTGGGTTTCATGGTGACCCGGAGGGGGATCGAAGCAAACCCAGACAAAGTCCAAGCCATCTTGGACATGAGGCCTCCTGCCAATAAGAAGGAAGTACAGCGCCTGACAGGAAGAGTAGCCGCCCTAAGCCGCTTCCTATCCAAGTCCGCTGAAAGGTGTCTGCCTTTCTTCAAGGCGCTTCGCAGAATCAACGAGTTCGAGTGGACGAAAGAATGCCAGGAGGCGTTCGAAGGGTTAAAGGAATTCTTATCTACCCCGCCACTGCTAGCCAAGCCGACGGGTGGAGAAGAACTCCTTCTATACCTTGCGGCCTCTCCTGAAGCTGTTAGCTCTGTGCTAGTCCGTGTGGACACTGATGGCACACAAAGGCCAGTATACTATACGAGTAAGGTGCTTCATGATGCAGAGACCCGATATTCAAACATGGAAAAAATCATCTTTGCATTGATCGTGTCTGCCCAGCGTCTGCGGCCGTACTTCCAAGCCCACCCGATCGCGGTGATCACAGACCAGCCTCTGAAGACAGTTCTAGCTCGTCCAGATACTTCCGGCCGGCTGGCAAGGTGGGCCCTCAAGCTGGGGGAGTTCGATCTATCTTTCCGCCCCCGTTCGGCCATGAAGTCTCAAGTCCTGGCAGATTTTTTGGTTGAATGTACTTGGGGGATGGAGCCACCTAAAGAACCTCCTACGGACACTCAGCCCCTCGGAACCAGTGACGATGAGTGGGTTCTTCATGTGGATGGGGCATCGAACTCTCAAGGGAGCGGAGCAGGCCTCATCTTGGCCAACTCGGATGGGGTTGTGACCGAATGTGCACTTCGCTTCCTCTTTCCAGCCACTAACAATCAGGCGGAATATGAAGCTTTGCTATCCGGCGTGAGGTTGGCTCGAGAGCTTGGGGTGAAACGCCTTAGGGCATTCACCGACTCCCAACTGGTTGCCGGCCAGATTACAAAGGAATACGAGGCAAGGGATCCCATCATGGCCCGCTACTTAGAAATGGTGCACTCGCTAATTTCCCCTTCACTCACTTCAGCGTCAGCTACATTCCTCGACAGGAGAATGCTAGAGCCGACGCCTTATCCCATCTTGCCGCCTCAGCTGATGGGATGTTGGGAAAGGCTTATGTGGAGCACTTAGAAGCCCCGAGTATTGAAGTACCAAGAGAAACTTTACCAGTGGAGCAGGAGCCCTCCTGGATGGACGCCTATGTCCGGTACTTTACTGAGGGCACCCTTCCAGAAGACCCTGCCGAAGCTAGGAAACTAAAAGACGGGCCCCAAAGTTTTTCATTATGGAGGGAAAGCTCTATCGAAGGTCGTTCTCATACCCTATCCTCAGGTGTGTCGGTCCCACCGACGCCAATTATACTGGGAGATACACGAAGGGATATGCGGAAACCATCTGGGGGGCAGGGCTCTTGCATATAAAGCTCTACGTCAGGGGTATTATTGGCTGACAATGAAGGAGGATGCCTCCGAACTCGTTAAGAGATGTGACAGCTGCCAGCGTCATGCCAACATCCAACATCAACCGGCGTCTCAGCTGACCCCTCTAGCTGCACCATGGCCCTTCGCACAGTGGGGCATGGACATCCTGGGACCGTTCCCTCCTGCCTCCGGACAACGCAAGTTCCTAGTGTGGCCGTCGACCATTTTACTAAGTGGATCGAGGCGGAAGCTCTTGCTAAGATCACGGAAGCCAAAGTAAGGACTTTCTTCTGGAAATCCGTAGTGTGCCGGTTCGGGCTACCGCACACCCTCGTTACGGACAACGGCCGACAGTTTGATAACACGGCCTTCCGGGAATTCTGTGATGGCCTGGGCATCCATCATCGATTCACCTCAGTAGGGCATCCCCAAACCAACGGCGCAGCGAGGTGACCAATCGCATCATCCTCCAAGGACTCAGGGCTCGGCTAGATAGCTGCAAAGGGCGCTGGGTGGAAGAACTTTCCAGTGTGCTGTGGGCCTACCACACGACGCCGCGAGCACCTACAGGGGAAACCCCTTTCAGCTTGGTCTTTGGGACCGAGGCGGTCATCCCGTGGAAATAGGAGCTCCTAGTCCCCGGACGGAATTATACCACGAAGAAAGCAACTCAAACCAGCTGAGGGCTGATCTGGATTTGGTGGAAGAATTGCGAGATCAAGCGCAGCTTCGCATGGCAGCGTTCCGTCAGCGAGTGGCCAAGCACTACAACTCTCGGGTGCGACCCAAGACATTCCGCCGGGAGACCTGTCCTACGAAGAGCTGAAGTATCAAAGCCGACAGAGGGGGCAAGCTGGCACCAAAATGGGAAGGACCATACCGTGTCAAGGAGGTACTCCACCATGGGGCGTACAAAGTCGAAGAGCTAGACGGGAAACCGCTCCCTCGCACTTGGAATGCCGACAACTTACGCCGGTACTATCAATAGAACTCTATTGTCATTAATTTGAATTGTTTGATACATGAATAATCAACATGTCTTGTTTTAAATGAGTATGAGCGTTTGAAGCGTCGGCACCAAAGACCAACTCCGCGTTGACCAGCGTCGGCACCAAAGACCAACTCCGCGTTGGCACTTCGGCACAAAGACCAACTCCGCTTGGCAAAGACCGGCGTCCAGCGTCGGCAACAAAGACCAAAAGACCAACTCCGCGTTGGCAACAAAGACCGGCCCAGCGTCGGAAAGACCAACTCCGCGTTTCGGCACCAAAGACCAACTCGTTGGCACCAAGACCGGCCCAGCGTCGGCAACAAAGACCAACTCCGCGTTGGGACCAACTCCGCGTTGGCCAAAGACCGGCGCCCAGCGTCGGCACACAAAGACCAACTCCGCGTTGGTTCCAGCGTCGGCACCAAAGACCAACTCCGCGTTGGCACCAAGACCGGCCCAGCGTCGGCAAAGACCAACTCCGCGTTGGCAACAAAGACCGGCGCCCAGCGTCGGCAAAGACCAACTCCGCGTTGGCAAAGACCGGCGCCCAGCGTCGGCACCAAAGACCAACTCCGCGTTGGCACCAAGAAGCTAAAGACCAACTCCGTTTCGGCACCAAAGACCGGCGCCCAGCGTCGGCAAAGACCAACTCCGCGTTGGCAAGACCAACTCCGCGTTGGAAAGACCGGCGTCCAGCGTCGGCAAAGACCAACTCCGCGTTGGCACCAAGACCGGCGTCCAGCGTCGGCCAAAGACCAACTCCGCGTTGGCAAGACCAACTCCGCGTTGGCAAGACCGGCGTCCAGCGTCGGCAAAGACCAACTCCGCGTTGGCAAAGACCGGCGCCCAGCGTCGGCACCAAAGACCAACTCCGCGTTGGCACCAAGACCGGCGTCCAGCGTCGGCAAAGACCAACTCCGCGTTGGCACCAAAGACCGGCGCCCAGCGTCGGCACCAAAGACCGGCGCCCAGCGTCGGCAACAAAGACCAACTCCGCGTTGGCAAGACCAACTCCGCGTTGGCAACAAAGACCGGCGCCCAGCGTCGGCAAAGACCAACTCCGCGTTGGCACCAAAGACAGCGTAAGACCGGCGCCCAGCGTCGGAAGACCAACTCCGCAAAGACCAACTCCGCGTTGGCAACAAAGACCGGCGCCCAGCGTCGGCACACTAAAGACCAACTCCGCGTTGGCACTAAGACCCGCGTTGGCCTAAAGACCGGGTTGAACCAAAGACCGCGGCGACTGACCCGCGTCGCCACCGAATGTTGGCCTTGTCAACACTTGGACAATGTCACGGCTCACGGTCCTATTTCGCGTAACCTACTACATAGCCCTATTGGTTGGTGATTCATGACAGCTTGAACAAATAAAGCTAATCATAACCAAAGGGCGAAATAGGGATTAAAACATTCATTGATAGTAAAGGTTACAAATTGCCGACTCAGGTCAGGCACAATCGATACAAAAAGAAAACCAAAAGCTGTTAATGGTCATCCGAAGCCGGGGCATCATCCTCAGGGACATCATCAGGCTTCAGTCCCTCAATATCCTCCAGGTCGTAGAGCTCCTGGATTTTATCTTTGCAGTCTTGAAAGCCGGCGTCATAAGCAAGCGCCGCTGACTCGGCCACCTCCTTGTCGAAGGCTTTGGATTTTTTAAAATCTTCTACGGCCTCGGCCCCTTCTTTTCAGCCTCGATGGCCCTCTCTGGGCCTCTGCCACTGCCGCCTCCAGATCTGCAATTTTGGTTATGTACTGGCGGGTGGCTTCTTGGGCGCATTTGTCTCAGCGGAGGCAGAACTTAATTGGGTCTTAAAACACACCTCCAATTCTGCCGCCTTCAGCTTCTCTTCGGCTGCCCTTCTCCTCGGCCGCTTTCTGTTTTTCCTCGGCCACCTGAGCATTATCCAGCTCATTGGCTGCGCGGCGCTGAGCAACCTCCAGCGCATACTCAGCCTTTTCGGCTCTAGCCGGGCGACATCGATTTCACCCTTCAGGGTGGCCCGAGTGTCCTCCAGAGCCATTGCCGCCTTCTCCGCCTTGACTTGGAGGGACAACATCTCCTCCCGTGCTTGTTCGATGGCGGTATCGCTCAGGGTCCAGAGGTTTTTAAGGGCGACAAGAGAATTCAAGGCCTGGAGGAAATGTCAAGATAAGAAAAAGAAAGGGGGAGGGAAAGAGATGATAATGGCAGAAGCTCACCCAGAGATGCGCCACCGATGCTTCGCGGAAGAAGGCGACTCTCCCCTGACCCCGGAGTATTCTTGCACCTCAACCACCGAGGCTTCCTCCAGGTCCGTGCAGCCCAGCGGCTGTGGTTTGCCAACAGCGACTGGAAGGAAGGATCGACGCCCCTCTCTTCCCTGGGCGTCGGGCCTAGAGGCTGATTCCGCCTCTGAGCCTGCCGCCTCCGACTCCTTGGCTGGCGGAGGCGCTTCAGCTGTTGCCCCCGTGGGGGGCAGGGTAGCGGCTGGAGTCGTCACTATTGCCGCAGGAATTTTCCGTCTCTAAGGCTTTGGGCAAGGGCGACGGCCCTCCCCTCGGGAGAAAGGTCGAGTAGGATAATCGGAGGAGCTGAAGCTGGAGATCCTCCCTCCGGTTGCTCCGTTCCACCTCCTTGCCGGTCTCGGCCCTTCCCGCGTCTGCCATGACGGGTTCGTCGCTTGGGCTTGGGCCGCCTCGCCTGCGAGGATTCCACAGTTCTGGCCCCCTTGGCCTCGGCCTCCAGCGTCGGCCCTTTTAGGGCCGCCCTTCTTCAAAACCTTTGCACGCAGGGGCTTCACGACTTTAGCCCCTCCAGTGTCGGCCTCCCCGCGTCGGCCTCCCGGCACCAACCCTCCCCGTGTCGGCCCTCCTGGGAACTTTAGCAATGGCCCTTCTTTCGGCAGGGGCGCAGTCCCTGCAGCCTTCCTCTTCCTGGTGGCCACCTGTTTAAGCTCATGAAGCGTCGGCGCCATAAAAAAAAAAAAAAAAAAAAAAAAAGAAAAAGAAAAGCAAAGGGAGGAGAAGAGAGGCGAGTGATCAAGTGCTCACCCCTCGCGGGAATTAAACCGGCAAGACGAAGGTTCTCCTCGGCTAAAGCATATTACACCGAGGGATGTCGGCAGTCAGAAGCTGCCCAAATGCCATCCGGTCTCGTGGAAGGATGGAGGGATCCCTATTGGCGTCGATGTTGGGTATCCCCCAGCTTCCACGAACCCCACTGATGTCCGCAAAGAAGAACTTGTCCTTCCACCCTTTAACGGAAGTAGGAAGGCACAATTTGAGAATCCTATTAGACCTAGGGGTGAAGGACCACCAACCCGACTGTTTGCGAAGGGTATAAAAGCTGCGGAACAAAGAAATACTGGCCTCAATGCCCTGCAAGTGGCAGAGTACCAAAAAACCGACGATGGTTCGGATTGAGTTGGGAACTAACTGGGAAGGAGTCAAGGAGTAAGATTGAGAATAAAAGGGTGGATCGGCAACCGGAGCCCGGCCTTAAAAAAGGCTCCGTACAAAGCAACCCTTCCGGAACGGGAAGAAGTTACCCTGTCATTGGGGTAGGGAAGAACAGATGAAGGTCCGAAGGGAAGCTATACTTGGCCCTTAGGTTTACTATGTCTTGAGCAGACATAGAGGACGCAGTCCCTTCGGGGGACTCCTTGGCAACCCTAGAAGGACCGGCAGCCATCGATGGCTCCGGACGGAAATCCGCCCGCCGGCCGGACGATCCCGGTTAGGGGACGACTGACTGGTCGCTGCTCGGTGAAGAATGGTTAGAAGAAGGGGTGGACCATTGGCTTGACAAGGAATCGGAAGTCTGAGAAGGGTTGTGGGAACCCCCCCAGGAACCAGAGATGGAGCAAGAAGGAGAGGAAGCCATAGGAACTAACCTGGAAAACTCGAGCCAAAAACAGCACGGGGAGAGAATGAACACGGGAAACAGAGGAACGCTGGCGGACTCGAAAGGGGGCAGCAGCGGAAGAAATGGGGAGGATGGGAAGATAAGGGCTATTTGTCCTCATAACGCCATCTCAGACACCCCACAATCGTCCGATCCAACCACGCGTCCGTCTTCAATTGGGAGGCGTTTCGACGGCCTGCCAATGCGAAAACTCGAAAAGACCACCGATAAAAAGGGAGGCATTAACCTTATCGCAATGATACCGCTCGCCTTTTCGTAACACTGCCCGAGGGAAATCCTCCCTAATCCCAACAAAGGCGAAATAATGACGCGAAAACCGGCCGCCTAGAGGATATTAACACCCCTTTCGCGGGTAAGTAAACGCTCACCCATCTCAGGGGCGGGGGGGCATCTGATACGGCTGGCCGTTTTCCCGGGTAGTATTATCTTTTGCGCGGTTTTCGAAAGCAATGATGTGACAACAAAACCCCTTGAACCCCAAACACCCAACAGCGTCGGGCGGCCACCAGCGTCGGCCCCCGCTGACTTTGGCTCCGGCCTCCAGCGTCGGCCTTCAGTGCCACCAGCGTCGGCCCCAGCGCTGAGACTGGCTCTGGCCCTCCAGCGGCCTCTCGGCCTCCACAGCCTCCAGCGCCGGCCTCCAGCCCGACTCCCAGCGTCGGCCTTCAGCACTTCCACATGCACAAAGACCAGTCTCATACAACGGACGTGATCTAAGGTCCACTGCCGAGCACCTCGCTCACCAAAATCACGGGCAAGTGTTAGCTTGATCGGCAGTTACCGCTATAAGCGGCCCTTATCCAGCAACAGCCCAACAACTTGCCGTTCGATGAAACATCACAACGGGAAAGATTCGACGGTTCCAACAGACGAGGTAAACGGGATCCCCAACAGGTATAAAAGAGGACCCGAGCTCCATGCGAGGGGACTCTCTCTGGCTTCCTCTTAAGAATTCTACCAAAATCATATCCTGTTCGACGACTCACTGACTTGGGCGTCGGAGGGTCCCCACCGGAACCACCGGTCCGGGACTTTTTGCAGGCTCTAGAAGGAAGATGGCGACCTCTCTGCGCACGCAGCCATCCTAGCCTACCCGACGTTTATTGTTCGTAATTTGGCGGCAACAAAGATCTAAGCATAATATGTATGAGTGTATATATATATCATCAAGGGAGTTGTTTTGGTAAAACCTTTTGCAAGATAATTTTTATGGAATAGCAAATGCAACATTCTCTTTATGTTAAAATGAAATTAGCTAGATTTTTAAAATTTATCTAGTCTAACTCTATTATACTTGCGGATGTCTACTAACATCATATTAATCATGGCACATCAACCATCATATTTAAAAAGAAAAAAAAATCTATATTTATTTGACAATATTACAATCAACTTAACAGAAATAAAGTTAACCCATTCAAAATATCTATAAATGAGACTTCTACTCAGCCTTGATTTTTTCTCCTAGGTGCAAAATGTCAACTAATTGTTAATTTTTGGGGTTAAATATGATTCGCTTAGTCATTTTCTTATTCATTGCAGCACGTGAAAATTAAATATGAATGCAACAAATTTATTGATGGGGATACTAATCACTGTAACATTTTTATATACATGCGTCAATCATGAAACATTCAACAATCAAATTTATGTTGTAAAATAAGTATGGATATTATATAATGGTAACATAAACATAGTCTACCTTATGTTAAACTTTATGTGCCATCCCATGAAAAGGGTTACCATAGTGCTCATGTATCCGACACCCTACACCAAAGTTTCATTATTTTCATTACCCATTGAGAATGCACAGTGACCCAATCATAATCCAATACTAATTCCAATCAGGACACGTCTCCCCTTGAATTCAGGAAGATAAAATCTAACCTATAAATAATGTTACTCTTTGGACATCTAGTGAATTAACACAGTGTTTAATATAGGGGATAAGGAAGAATATCCTTAGGATATCTTTCCTTATTCTTAAATACTATAGCTAGAGGGGATAGATCTGAAAAAGTTTAACCAGAGAAGATAACCCATGTTATCCCCTGAACTTATTCCCTAGGAATCCAGGAACAACTAAAGTTATCCCTTGATGGCAGACTTAGGTAATATTTGATAGAAAAATATTATCCATGGATAAGTGTACGGGATAGAGTTTACCCTCTAGCTATCCCTAGGGATATCCCTTGGCTATCCCATTGATCATATCAAATGCAAAAAGGTAAATCCATAGGATAACTTTTTTTACTCTTATTTGAAGGGATAACCAGCTATTCCTGTATTTTCTAGGGAATAAATTGAGGGGATATCCGATGGTTAACCATGGATTATTCCTTTGATTAACTTTATTCCCAGCTATCCCTTAGGTAGTGTTTGAAATAGGGGATAAGAGGGGATATCCTCTTGATATTCCCTTTTATTTTCAAAAGCCATAACTATAAGGGATAGCAAGGAATAAAGTTAACCAAAGAAATAATCCATGGTTAACCATGGTTAACCATGGGATATCCCCTCAATTTATTCCCTAGAAAATGCAGGAATAGCTGGTTATCCCTCCAAATAAGAGTTAAAAAAAGTTATCCTATGGATTTACCTTTTTGCATTTGATATGATCAATGGGATAGCCAAGGGATATTCCTAGGAATAACCAGGGGATAAACTCTATCCCGTACACTTATCCATGGATAATATTTTTTCTATCAAACACTACCTTATTGTTATAGCTTTTGGAAATAAGAGAGAATATTTCTGAGATATTCCTTCTTATCCCCTATTTTAAACACTATCTTATAATTTTAAAAAAATACTTATTTTTTCAGTTATTTTTTAAATAAATATTATTTTTATATTTATTCATAAATAATTTTTGGGCTATCAAACGCAAGGAGACGCTGTTTCCAACGAACATGACAGGAGAGGAGTTTGCTTCCAACGAGCGGTAATCTTACCAGAATTCGAAGGGCAGGACGTTTATCCGGTAACCATAACCCATTCAAGGGAATTAGGTCTCAAAGCCACGTAGGCGTCCACGTGGTCTTCTGGTATTTGTACGTATGACGCTTATTTATTCGCCAACCGGTACACAACTTCACGCCACTCCATTTCCACCACCTCCAACACCCTCTGCCTCTTAATGCGACGGTCTAACGGAACGAGAGACTAGAGATTAATCCAAATCCACTCCCATTTCCGCCGTTTTCCTCATCGCCGTTCGAGAACTCTGCCGGTTTTCGCCGGACTCCGTCCCAGCTCCCCCAGCTTGATGATTGCCGATGATGGCCTCTGCCTGCGTCAACAACGCCGGAATCTCGCCGGAGGCCTTCCTCGACTGCCCTCCCGCCTGCCCCTCCTACGGCTGGCTCAGTCCTAGGATCTCCTTCAGCCGGGACCTCGCCGAAGATGTCGCTCCGCCGCCCGCCGCCGAGAAGCCGGAGGCGGAGAAGCCGGATCTGGAGGCCGCCGGCAAGGATCTTGCTGACTTCGAGTTCCGCCTCGACGATCCCGTCGCGATGCTCCCCGCCGACGAGCTCTTCTCCGACGGGAAGCTGGTCCCGCTCCAGCTGGCGACGTCGCGGGCCGCGGTGGAGCTACCGGCTGCGGCTGCCGACGGGATCGGTTCGCCGGAGGCGGCCTCAGCGCCGCGGAGAGCGGCGGACGTTCTCAGATCGGATACCTTCGTCGCCGAGTCTCCCAAGGCGCCGCGGTGCTCCAGCGATGGCGGGAGCTGCTCGGCCTCAAGAGGCAACAGAGCCCCAAGCCGGAACCCCAGAAGGCGGTGTCCGCCCCTTCCAAGAACCCTCCCACCAAATCTCTCCGGCATTTCCTTCACCGTAACGCTAACTCCAAATCCTCTTCTACCGACTCATCTCTGAGCCTTCCCCTCCTTCGGGACTCCTCCGACGCGGAGTCAGTTTCCATCTCTTCCCGCCTCTCCCTTTCCTCCTCCTCCTCCTCCGGCCCCGACCACGAGGACCTCCCCCGCCTCTCCCTGGACGTGGACAAGCCCTCTCAGGTCCCGCTCTCCCTCGGCCGGAACCCGCCCCGGGTGCGGGTCTCCCGGCCGAGATCGGCCGTTCGGGATGGCCATCAGTCGGCTAGGGTCGGCCGGAGCCCTGTCCGCCGGTCGCCGGAGGCGGCAGCGGCCCCGCGGGGGGCGTCGGTGGACAGCCCGCGGATGAACGCCTCGGGGAAGGTGGTGTTCCATGGGCTGGAGCGGAGCTCCAGCAGCCCCAGCAGCTTCAATGGCGGTCCGAGGATCAAGTACCGGAGCATGGAGCGCTCCTACTCGGCCAACGTGAGAATCACTCCGGTCCTCAACGTCCCTGTCTGCTCCCTTCGCGGATCTTCCAAGGCCGTCTCGGTGTTCGGCTTCGGCCAGCTCTTCTCTCCACAGAAAAAAGAGAAGGACGGATCTATGGCGAGAAGCGGCCGCAATGGAAGCAGAGCCAGGGAGAAAGCTTGAACGAGATCTAGGTAACCAAAAAAAACCCAAAAAAAAAAAAACCAGTAAAAGTCGATTAACTCTTCGCTTTGGTTTCTACCATTGCTATCTTTCCCAAAAAAAAAAAAAAAAATTCGGCGGGGTTTCTTTGCTTACAGTACACGTGTATAAAATGTAGTTTCTTCTTTTTCTTTGTTTCTTTCATGAATATTTTCGGGAGTTTGATCGATTTGATTTTTTTAAAAAAAAACACCGTGGTTTGTTTTTCTAAGATGCGCCGGTGAGCCTGCGCATGTTAGTGCTGCGTGAAGCGGAAGAGGGAGTCCCATTTGTTGCGTTCGTCCGTTATCCACCGTTGTTTGTTGAGTGGGATGCGTACCTTAGCGTCAGCCGCGGTTGTCGTTTTCCACCAGAGCTGTTCGCATGTGACAGATACCATGTTACTTCCTGCGATCCTCCTCCGCTAAAATGCGCCGCTGTTTCCTCGAAATTTTTAATTTTATTTTTTTTTGTCGTGTTTTTGTTTTCACGCCGATCGGAGCCCAACAAACTCTTATGGTTTCTCTCTCTATATGCCTACCATGCTAATAAACTATTATATACATTGTATTTCGTGCTCTTCGGTTTATGTGGAGGTGTTCATATATCATTAATACATCAACTCAAATCAAAGATAAAGTCCAAGCTGGTGGTGGGAATATCGAAATGGAGGAAGACGACGTGATTTCCCTCTGATGGTTGGCCCTGGTTGCAGGGGGGAGCAGGCTTTACCGAAAGCCTGCTGCTGTATTAGGTAGGTGGATTCCTTTCTACTATTTTATTTCATTTTTTACTTTTGTTTTGGCGTCTTCTGAGTTGCTGCCGAGGGAGTATTGAAACAAGAGATAGATAGATATATATATATAGAGAGAGAGAAACCAGCAAACATAATGTGGATTTAGGCAATAGCCAAACCTTTGGGCTCACCTGGAGCAAGTGGAGCCATAACGTGCTGGGATAGCAGCAATACGTCATCCTTTGTCTGGGTCGTTGGCGGGTTGCGACGTTCTGACTCAATTATGGACCAGGAAACGAGTTCGAGGGGAATTTATTTGAGCGACATGGTCTAGAAATGTTTGCAAGCCACCTCCCACTCATAATTGTTCCAATTGGCCCCTCCCCCATCTGCTGTTAGCTTCTTATCGGGTAAATTTGTTTTGCATATCGATTACGGCCTTAGTTAGAGGGTCTTATGTTCTTACTCTTGACTAATTCTAGCGGAAATTAATTTGGTACCAAACTGGCTCTGTTTGCAACCTCAATGGTTGGTTGAAAGGAGTGTCCAGCCAAAAAACAATTAGTTCCTTTGATAAGACTGCCATTAATTAGATTTTGATAGGCTTTGCGACCACGTACCCTGCTTCTCTTTTATTATGGTGCCGGCCCAGTCGACCAGAAGGCAGGGTGGCCAACCTTGGAAGTGCGTGCATGCATGTCAGATAGCAACTGGCCAACTGCTTCCGTTTGAATACTTGTGGCGATGAGATTGGTTGGCAAGCGTTATTGGGAGCTGGGAAAGTTGGGGGAGCGTGATGGAGCAGCCTTGCCGTTGATGTGTGCGAAGAGATCGATCTTCTTCCTCTGTCTCACCGTCACTTTCCGTAGTTTTCTTTCTAACGTTTGATTTGATGGCAAGAGTGCTCTCGTTTTTCTTTCTCTACGTGAACGAAAGCTTTGGCGAGCGCATGTAAATTTTGGTGAATCTCGGGTCCGGACGGGGAGCGGCGGCCATGCATCGCCGGCAGTGCAAAATGCCGGCCTTCGCCCCCAACGGCGCAGAGCTTTGCTTTACATTTACGGGGCGATTTTAATGAGGGTTCAGAGCATGGGCCCTCTTGACCAAAGTCGTTGCCCGGCTGCAGGCTGGTCTTCCTCCTGCGAAATAAAACATTGCGTAGGGCGGCTGGCGATCGGCTCACTAACAGAGCTTCGCTCGCTCATGAAGTGTGCCCATGAACTCAACCAGATCGCAGAAACAGGGTGCTTGGCTTGGCTCAATAAATATCTGATCCAGTGCTGATACAAGCTAATGCAGCAGAAACATATATATATATATATAGAGAGAGAGAGAGAGGATAAGGATAAGGATAAGATGATATCAAAATGATATTATTTAGAGGTATGCACCGCATTGTCCTTAATTCTGGATTAAAAAAAAAAAAAAAATAAAAAAAATAAAGAAAAATAAAATTTATCATATTTGGATGAAGAAAAAGTAAAGATGAAAGAAAACTAGGGAAAAATATGAAGAAAAAAGTAATGGGTTTCATCTAAAAGTTCTCTTCAAAATTGAAGAAATTTAGGAAAAAAACTCAAAGTTGCTTTTTCATTTTTTTTATTTCATTATTGATCGTTTCAAAAAAAAATTGATACATTTTTTAATTATTTATAATGAGGGTATTATTGTTATTGTAAATTATCAATTTTTCTTTTCTCTTTATTTTTCTTCGTCCATCCAAATAGAAGGAGAAAAAAATATTCTTTTCACTTTTTTTTTTCTCTCGAAGGTTTTGGGTTCTTTGAAGGCATCGGCAGAATTGGTAAAATTGCTTTACCAGCTGGCTTACTCCTCTCTTCTTTTAAAATCCTACCCAACGACAAGGCTGTCAAACAAGTGTGCATCTGGATTCGATTATTTTTTGAGAAGAAATTAAACAATGAGTTTTTGGAATCTTCGCACTCTCTTGTCAAAACCTTGAAGGCTTTGAGTTTCATTCTCACAAATTATTTATGCTCTCACTGGCTTGAACTTTTCTCAATTACAAATGGAATTGAGCTTGATCTATTCCTAGCTTGTGTTCAGCTCACTTCCATCCCTCACCCCAAGTTTCCAAAATAAAAAAAAAAAAAGGGGTGCAACAAATTAATCTTCTATATAGAAATATAAATCTTTGGCAGCTTCTGAAATGATACCATTTCAGACATTTTGAATCTTCTCAACGATCCGAGGGAGCACGATTTTTCAGCAGCCATGGCCCTTGTTCATCCATTCGCACGCCACTCAATTATCTTGCATGGCAGGGGCCCATATAACAACTGTACAAGCGCATGCAATGTCTCTGGCCAGAACATGGGCACTCGCAAGTTCATGGGCCATGGCCACAAAACTCCACATCCAACTGAACGTGCCAGCTTAACATGATGGCAGAAAAAAAAACTCTCTGAATGGGGTTCAGATTCTTCAGAAGAGTGATGGATGTGATGCTCATGGACTATTCGATGTTTAATGCAGCGAGGACCCTTCATCTCACACTTTGAAATCCACTAAAAAAACAAGATTTAACCATTGATTTATGCTCTCATGAATCCCGCACAGTCTTGTTATTCGTCAATCTCGACATGAGATCGTGGATAAGCACTGCATCAGACCTCATCACACGGTTTGATGGGCATTCCCTGCTATAATCTGCAACATATTTAGAATGTGTTTGATATATCGGATTAAAAGAAGAATATTTTTTTTAAAAAATATTTTTCAATCTTATTTTTACAAAAATAAAATAAAATATTATCTGACAAAATACTTAATCCTGTTGAAGGAGAAGAATTTATTGTACTAAAATAGATATTTTTATTTTTTTCTATCAAATGACTATTTTATTCTATTTTTTATTTTTATTTTCAGCAACAATTGCCATTGCTTTTAAAGGTATAATTGTTCTGTCCTTCCTTAAATCCTATCTCATCCAGTTCGCCAAATGAAGCCTTGCTGGTTTTGAGCTAACTCTATGAGATCAAGTATTCAAGAAAATAAAGCGGATGTGCGTTAAGTGAGGTGTAATGGGCTAGGTCAATCCATCAGCCAGATAGGGAGTCCAGTAAAAGTCTTGCTGCACTGAAAGCGATGCAGTAAGAATTGCACCATGTCTGATAAATGATGCGCACCATGTATGCATGCATGGTAAAAACAGAAAAGAATAATTTGCTCCTAATACGTCATGCGTATGCAGTGTGCATCAATTACTGAAGCCGATGCACGCTTGCTGCACCGAAGGCATTGAGTCCATTTGAGACCAGGCTCCAAACAGGGATAAAAACCCAGTTGCTCTTGCCGGCACATGGGGACTACTTGCAAAACAAGGTCGACATGGGATTAGAGGCTGTAGGGGCTCTCCAGCAATCACAATCCTGACAAGATATTCAATTATAAAGAGCCATCATCAGGAGTGTGACTTGTTACAAAGTAATATGTAATGTTGTTTGGTAGAACAAATCTATTTTAGAAATGTCCTGTTCAATGCAATCAGTAGAATTTTGCGAGAATCCCTACAAAATGAATTTAGTGTTGGTTTTGGACTTTTGCTTAGGTGTCGGGCCAATCTACTGATCTAGGGGCTACCACAATTCCAATGTTCACATTAGCGAATCCAAGTCCAATCATTGGACAAATTAACTTACAATTCCTTTTAGATTTTCTCATTGCTATTTCCTTCATAATGGCAAACAGGATTTTGGAGGAGGTCTAATTATTATTATTATTAGAACAACATGCCAAATCATGAACATTATTTCTTTTGATAGTGTAATGGATATCATTTGATGTCAAAATTTAGGGTTGAATTATAATGCCGGCAATCTACATATAATACCCCAAAATAGTCTCATATCGAATAGAAAAGTTAACTTAAGTTCCCCTGTTATTAGGTAATTTGGACTTCAGTTTTTAAGGCTATAGGCCACATGCATTTGGCTCCCACAAATAAGCTACTTGGACTAACATGTTGGCTTGAAGTGTTACAAGTGGTATGATCATGTGATAGTGATAGAGAGAGTCCTACGATGAAGCCACCTTAGAGTATCAACAACCTAGTTTGAGGTAGATCTGAATAGCTCATTGACCAATTAACTTGGATTTAAGTTTTTAAGGGTTCATAAATTCAGCCTGTAAATAGATTAATTTGATAGGCCAATAGGTAAACTTGAGGCATTATGCTACTAAACGGTGGCTTCATTTTTGCACTCTAGCAACTAAAACACTTGTTCCTCCATTCCTGCTAGGTCAGCCATATTGCCAGGACACAGGGTTTCCAGGTTGAATGCTTGACCTCTTTCTTCACCTCCTAGGTCCTCGTCCTCTTTCTTCTTGCCTTCAACCATTTCTTGATCCAATGCAGCATCACCATCTTCTGCCATTGGAACAAGAAGCTGAGATAGGCCAGAAAGATGACTTTGGACTGGCCTAGCTAATCCTGGGATTGCCCTATTTGGGTTTTAGTCTCTCATCAGGAAAAAGTTTTGTTGCACCATGCGCGTACCAAAACAGAAAAGAACGATTTTATTCCTGGCATGTGTGCGCATGCGGTGAATGCCAATCATCAGAGCTAGTGCATATTTGCTGCACCGGCCCTGGTGCAACAAGACTTTTCCCTCTCACCAGATCAAATGTTCATGAATGAAATCATAATGCACTTTGGAATCAATCATGCATGTGCCAAGCAGTGGTATACATTGATGATTTGTTTGCTATTAAATTGGTTAATCGAAACAGTAATGGTCCAAATCTTTGCTGCATCGCCCTTCAGTACAGCAAGTGTGCACCAGCCGTACGGATTGGCCACCTGCGCTATCGATGCGCGTGCGGTAGCCTAGTGAACCTTGCTGCGCATCGTACATGCACCGACATGTACGACAACTAATCCGCGCTACCAGTGTGCACTTGCTGCACCAAAGGGCAGTGCAGCAAGTTTTTTTCCACCCACATATCTATGTTTGTTTTGTGGCCATCATGCAATAAATTTTGGCAGTCTTATGGGCCCTGATGGGTCTGACCCAAGGCTGTGTCAGTTAAGGCCCATCAGACAAAAGATAACCACGAAGCTGTACCAGGTGTCCCAACCACCCTACAAATCTCTTCAAACTCACTTAAGGATGGCAATTTTACCTCGATCCAATAACAACACGTTTCATTCAGAATGGAGTCTTCATACTTTGATTGGATTTGAGGCAGATTTCGAGAAAAGTAGAAATCTTATGATTTGGATCGAAAGGCTATCCCCACCTCAAAACTATCTCAAATCTATATTTTTAAAGCCTATTTTTTAAAGATAGATTAAAGAAAAGAAAAAGAGTAGCAATGAGGCAATGAAGTGGGGTTAAAGGTCTCGTTCCCTGTAGGGTCAAGGATGAAGATCAAAATTGTTATTCGATGGAAGATAAGATGGGGTATAGAAAGTCAGATGGAGGTGGAATGGGGAAAAACTAATTTTGACCTGTCTTATTACCATTCATACTTCCATTAGAGCATGGTCATTGGCTAGAAGTTATATAAAGAGCAACACTACAATAACTTTCCATATTGCCTCTTAACTTAATGGGGTAATGCTCCTCTAATACCTCACCTATAAAATCCATTAAAATTTTTTCTTTAATAATAATTATGATCAAGATCTTAGAATAAATAATTTTCACATAAAAAAACTTAAACCAAGAAAGCATACTTTAATTCATTGATATTTCTTGACAAGAGACTGTGTATAGATTATTGAGAGATTGAGTCTCTTCTCTTTTTTCTATTTTCTTTCTCATCCATTTTGATAGTGAAACAAACTATATACAGGAGAGAGAAGACCAATCTGATAATACGTTAAATTTTTTTTCCATCAAAGAGATCGGATAATAACTTTTAAAAAATAAATCAATAGAAAATTAGCTTTTATGATCAAGATCTTAGAATAAATAATTTTCACATAAAAAAAACTTAAACCAAGAAAGCATATTTTAATCCATTGATATTTCTTGACAAGAGACTGTATAGATTATTGAGAAATTGGGTATCTTCTCTTTTTTCTATTTTCTTTCTCATCCATTTTGATAGTGAAACAAACTATATACAGGAGAGAGAAGACAATCTAATAATACGTTAAATTTTTTTTTCCATCAAAGAGATTGGATAATAACTTTTCAAAAATAAATCAATAGAAAATTAGCTTTTATTAAACCATTATTATTATTTAAATTTAATTAAATGATAAATTAATCATATATCCACATGGGCCATAAAAAAAGAAACACTAACATTCTCCCACTTGGCCCATATGACATATTAAACATACTGGTTTAATAAACAATCATAATGCATATAACAAAAGCTAAAATTTCTCATAATATTGATCAAACATGAAATCATCATTAAGTAAAAACTAATAAGGATCATGGCGATTGTATGCTATTATTTTAACGTACTCTCTTCTATATCACATTACTAGTTCTATACTTAACATGAACTGTAATAGGAATTGCAGTAAGGTCTAACGATAATGTCTTTATCAAAGACAAATCCTATTGACATTCACATTATTCATTTATGTATATATACTAGCATAATCAAACAGGATGTATAAGTAAATCAGAAACAATAATTAATTGAGTTCAGAGTGTCAAATATATAAGGAACTTAAAGCTTTAGACATAACATTACTAATGGTTTTCAATAATGCCATTCTTTCGACATGTTCATGAAATGTCTTTGGTGATAACCCTTTAGTCAGCGGATCTGCAATCATGAGACTGGTGCTAATATGTTCAATTGACACTCTTTGTTTCTGAACTTTTTCTTTAATGGCAAAGTATTTCAATTCCATATGCTTAGCATCCTTTGAATACTTATCATTTTTAGAAAAAAAGACTGCTACAAAGTTATCACAATAAATTTTTAGCAGCTTGGCAATGCTGTCGATAACCCCTAGTCCTGAAATAAAGTTTTATAGCTATAAAACATGAATTGTGGCCTCAAAGCATGCCACAAACTCAGCTTCCATAGTAGATGCAATAATGAAAGACTGCTTCGCACTCTTCCATAAGATCACTCCTCCAACTAAAAGGAACAAATAGCCAAATGTGAACTTTTTGGTATCAACACATCCAGCAAAATCTGAGTCTGAATATCCCTTGACCTCAAGATCAATAGATCTTCTGTAGGTGAGTATGTGATCCTTTATTCCCTGTAAGTACCTTAGCACCTTCTTTGTAGCTCTCCAATGATCTATTCCTGAATTACTTTGATATCTGCCCAGCATCTCGATAGTAAAACAGATGTCTGGCCTTGTACATGTCTGAGCATACATCAAGCTTCCAACAGTTGATGCATAAGAAATTTATTCTATTTGTTTACGCTCTAATTCATTCTTTGGACATTGCATAAGGCTGAATTTATCTTCCTTCTGATATTTCTCAAGAACTTTATTAATATATGCCTTCTAAGACAATCCTAACAATCCTTGTGGTTTATCACGAAATATTTCACTTCTAATCACATAGGATGCCTCACCCATATCTTTCATTTCAAAGTTCTTAGAGAAAAAGTTCTTGGTCTCATACAACAGGCCAAAGTCATTAGTAGCTAGCAAGATGTCATCAACATACAAAACCAAAATTATAATTTTGCTTCAACTGACCTTTAGATATATATACCGATCAATGATGTTTTCTTTAAATCCAAAGGATATAATGGTATCGTTGAACTTAAGATACCATTGTCAAAAATCTTACTTAAGTCCATATATTGACTTCTTCAGTTTATGCACTAAATTTTCCTTTTCTTCAAATGAAAAGCTCTCAGGTTGGTCCATATAAACCTCTTCATTCAAACTTTCATTTAAAAAGACGGTTTTCACATCCATTTGATGCAACTCCAAATCATAATGAGTTGTCAGTGCCATAATAATTTTAAATGAGTCCTTAGACACCGAAAAAAAAGTCTTTTTATAGTCAATGCTATATTTTTTGAGTAAAACCTTTGGCAACAAGTTTGGCTTTACAACATTCAATATTGCCATTTGAGTAGCGTTTAGTCTTAAAGACCCATTTACACCCAACTCTTTTACGACCTTCAAGCAATTCAACAAGATCCCAAATTTCATTATGATCCATTGATTTTAACTCATCTTTCATGGCATCTAACCATTTAGAAGAATTAGCCCCTTTTATGGCTTGTGAAAAAGAAATCGGATCATCTTTAATATCCAAATCAAAATCTGATTCTTGTAGATAAACTACATAATCATTAGAAATAACAGTTCATCTTTGTCGTTGAAACATTCTTAATGCTACTTCATTGGGTTCATTTATTACAGGTTTATTAGTAATATCATTATTCTATGGTGTTTGATCATTTATTTGTTCTTGAGAGTTGTTAAAAGGTTAACAACTCTAGGAACAACTTGAGGAGTTATAGGTGAATAAACTTATACCTTAACTTTTTGGATTTCTAGTTTACATGGTTCCACACTCTCACTAACTTCATCATTCTTAATGAACTTACATTTCCAGATTCAACAATTCTTGTACTATGGTTAAGATAATAAAATTTATACACTTTTGATCTTTCTGGATAACCAATGAAAAAAACACTGGTTGTTCTTGATTCCAATTTCTTTTTATGTGGATTGTAAATCCTTACTTCCACTGGACAACCCCAAACATGTAAATGCCTTAAACTGGATTTTTTTTCTGTCCACCGTTCAAAAGAAGTATTTGGAACTGCCTTACTAAGAACCCTATTTAGCAATATATAGCGGTCTTTAAAGCATGCATCCATAATAATAAGAAAAATGATGAATTGCTTAACATACTCTTAATCATATCCATTAGAGTTCGATTACACCTTTCTGCAACACCATTTTGTTATGGTATTCCAGGCATTATGTATTGAGCACATATGCCAAGCTTTTCAAGGAATTTGGTAAATGGACCAAGGCATTATTCAGTTTCATCATATTTTTCATAAAATTCATCACCTCTGTCAGACCTGACAATTTTTACTTTTCTGTTTAGTTATCTTTCAATCTTATTGATAAACACTTCTAGAACATTTATCGATTGAGATTTTTTATGCAACAAACAGATATAGCCATAACATAAAAAATCATCAATAAAGGTGATAAAATACTTTTCTCCACCAAAAGATGGAACATCAAAAGGCCGACATATATTGGTGTATATAATTTCAAGGAGCTATATACTTCTTGTGGCACTTTTCTTGATTGTGTGTTTTGTGTGTTTTTCTTTAATATAATCTACACAAATCTCAAGATTAGTAAAATCTAAATTAGGAAGGCTTTCATTTTTTTACTAATCTCTCAATTCTTTCTTTGGATATATGATTCAGATGTTTATGCCACAAGTAAGCTGATTGTTCATTCACTAAACCATGTTTAGTACTAACATTATGATGCAAGGTCAATAATGTCTCAGCAAAAAGATTATCAAGCTTAAATTTGTACAAACCATTAGAAAGAATACCAGAATTAATGAGATGATTGGGTTTAAACAAACTGAAACATCCATTTTAAATTTAAAATAATATCCAACTGAGTCGAGTTTGGATAAAGAAATTAAATTATGAGAAATAGAAGGAACATAAAGTGTTTAAAAAAGGTCTAAATGATGTCCAGTGTCTAGAATCAAACAATAAGTTCCAACGGCTTTAACTGAAGCTTTTACTCCGTTTCACATTAAGACGAAGTTTTCATTTGGGTTTATGGTTTGGATCGTAAGGAATCCCTGCATCATATTAGAACCATAAGTGGTACAACCAATATCAATCTATTAAGTAATATAAGGAACTTCTGTTAGGTTTGATTCGAAATATACAAAAGCCCTAGGCTTACCTTTCTTTCAAACCATACCTTACATTTCAAGCAATCTTTCTGATAGTGTCTATATTTTTTACAGAAGTAACATTTATCATCCTTTTGTTTTTTCTTATGGATTTGAGCAGATGACCCATTTATCTTTAGTAGTCGTTGCTTACTTCTTCCTTTCTTATCTTTTTTTTATTTCTTTTCAGTTCCTTACTAACCCATGAGATTGATCGAATGATTTTCTTATTTCTTAAGTCTTGCTTCCTCTTGAATGAGCATACTTTGCAGTTCATTCACATTTCACTTATCGTTCATAGTGTTATAACTCATGTGAAATGGATCATACTTAAGAGGCAAGAAATTGATAATGAATTGCACAAGAAAATTTTCATTCACTTCCAATCCCATAGTCTTGAGTCTTGCTGCTATGTTTGTTATTTCAACAATATGCTCATGCATAGTACAAGAACCATCAAACTTAATGTTGGTTAAAGTACTCATCAATGTCCCAACAAGTGACTTATTAGCAGAGTCAATTGGGAACGTGCTTCCATAAACTACATAAATTCCTTAGCACTTTCAGTAGCAGGAATTATGGACTTGATATTGTTTGCTACAATCATTCGCATGAACATCAGGCTAAGTCTGTTTGATCTTTCTTAAGTTTTATGGAAAGACCTTTGTTCAACACTGCTAGAGTCAGTAAGAGCAATGGATTTCTTATTTATGAGTGACAAATCAAGATCCAGAACACCAAGGTGTAATTGAACTTGTTCGCTCCATTCAGAGAAATTAAGCCCATTGAAAGTTTAAACAAATATAGCTTGCAAATGAAGAGAAACGGAACAAAGGCTGCAAATATAGAGAATATATTCACACATTAATGCTTTGAGTAATATACTTAAATAAATATTCAGATTCTATCAAGTAAACAATAAGTGCATATTGAAGTTCTTCTTTGGATGATACAATAATATACAATAATGAACATAATTGATGCTTAATTTTAATTTTACATACTTAGCAATTATATATACTCAAATTAGATATGTTTGCTATCTTTGGATATGCTAAACATACCTAACCAAGCATATTAATTAACCACATTATGTCCATAGATTATAAAATGATGAATCAACCTTTGGACGACCCTTAAATATTTATAATAAATGAACTTCAATATACTCATAATAAATAAAAATCATGTCATTCATTTATAAGCATTACATAATTATGAATAATTAAATTTATTTAATTTGATATCTATAAACTTTTGAATTTGGCTACTTTGGCGAGTAACAAATTACACATAATATAGACATCAAATTTAATCAATGATAATATCATGCATGAATGCAAAAGATTTAAGGTCTTATACCATACCCATAAAAATTTGATCTCATAAATATTAGAAGATAAGACATAAATTTTAAAGAAATCTTTTTGCTAGATCAAACCCCCTTTATTTTATTTTTTTTCTTTTTGCTGGAACTCCCCCTTCCCCTCTCAATTCAAACCTGCAACCAAAGAGTAGCAAGGCGAGCACCTTACCGCTATACTATTCTAATCATCTTGTTAATGATAAGAGAAATATATATATATATATATACACATATATCAGAATAGTTAGAGATAGATTCATAATGAAAAATCACAAATTCTTCAATCAAAGCTCTAATACTACATGTAAAATTCATTAAAGGATTTATGGCTAAGATCTTAGAATAAATGATTTTCACATAAAAAAATTTAAAACTAAGAAGGCAATATTTCTTGACAAGAGACTGCGTATAGATTATCGAGAGATTGAGTTCTCCCTCTTTTTCTATTTTCTGCATCATCCGTTTTGATGGTGAAACAGACAATATATATAAGAAAAAGAGGATCAATCTGATAATATGTTAAATTTTTCTTTCCATCAAAGAAAGGTTATCAAATAACAACTTTTCAAAAATGAATCAATAAAAAACTAATTTATATTAAACTATTATTATTTAAATTTAAATAAATAATAAATCAATCATATATTCACGTGGGCCAAAAAAAAAAGGGAACGCTAACACCATCATGCCGCAATCCCCTAGAGACTTTATTGGTAGATAAACATCTTTGGGTATAAGACAAGTAATTCATAAAACTTTCATTGTAAATGGGAGAATTAGTGAGGATGATTTGATCAAGATGCAAGTTATCATTGCATTGTATGCACAGCTATGCATCTTATCTGGAAGTGACACAAATCTTTGCATAGTTTGGTTTGTGAGCATGCCTCCTCCTCCTCCTTCTTCTTCTTTTCATTCCTTTAATGGGCATGGTTTTATGAAGCATGACTTTCTTTGACTTTGTTGTATTTAATTTGACTGGCTGAGATCAAAGTTGTCAATTTTGTTTCGTTTCGGTCATTTCGGTCGTTTCGATGGCTTATCCGAAAAGATGAGCCCTACGTTTCGCTTCGAAAAATTTTTCGGTCATTTCGGTGCGTTTTGGCGTATTTCGGCCATTTCGATATATTTCGGTCATTTCGGCAAAATATGTTTCGGAAACCAATTTGTGAATTATTAAACCTTTTAGAACCATTTTAATATATATATATATATATATATATATATATATATATATATATATATATATATATATATATATATATATATATATATATATAATGTCAAAAAAAAAATTAAACCCTAGTTATCCTATCCCTCTTCTTTCAGTCACATGGTTGCACCTCTCAAAAACTCAAACTCTTTATTTTTATATTGTTATTATTATTTATAAAGAATATAAATTATAAATAATATATATATATATATATATATATATATATATATATATATATATATATATATATATATATATATATATATTATTATATATATATCAAATAGTTCGATATCAAAATATTTGTTTTCTAAGCTAAAATAAAATATAATTCGAAACAAAATTCATAACTTTGATCGAGATGCCTTTAAATGTTTCCCAATGTAACGCCGACCTATGCCGACATAGACATTGATATTCTCATCGATTTCCCGTGCATGCACATGGTTTGTTTCCTAAGACGTACAAAAATGACACCATGTTTTTGTGTTCGCATCTGTCGGCACATGGCATGATATCACACTCATACCAATTGGAAGTCAAATAATCACCGTACATAGATGGTTGCCCATGTATATCTTTTTAAATGTCGGCTAAATTATACTTGCCGTCCTCCAACTTTTTCTCAAAATTCATTTTAATTCTTAATCTTTTAATTTTTTATATTTTAAAGATATTATATTTCTAATGTTTTATTATATGAATTAGTTATAATTGATGAATTAGATAATTCATGCATTCATAATAAGATAATATATTAATTATTTCATTAATTTTAATTCACCTATATAAATGTTAAGAATATAATATTTTTAAAATATAAAAAATTAAATAGTAACCGCTGAAAGTTTAAAAATCAACATAAACTTTGAGTGAAAGTTCGAGGAACAAAGGTATATTTTTACTGTTAATGTTTTACCAAACTTTTTACCAATGAAGAATAGGCAGGAGATGTATTGATTTAAAAAAAGAGTTTAATTGTAATGATAGTTTAGTGAAAAAGAGTTCTGATGGGAGTAAAAAGTAGAGATAAAGAGCTAAGAAAAATGCTTCCTATGAGTGCAGGACAATGCCGATCACTAAGCCTCTGTTTGGATGGAGAAAAAGTAGGAAGAAAAAAAATTAGAGAAAAAAACAGAAGAGAAAATAAAATTTATCTTATTAGGATGGAGAGAAAAGTAGGAAGGAAAGAAAACTAGAGGGAAAACATAGGAAAAAAAGTGATGGATCCCATATAAAAGTTCTCTCATAAGCCGAAAAGATTTCGGAGAGAAAACTTAAAAGTACTCTTTTATTTTTTTATTCCGATATTGACCTATCCAAAAAAAATTAATATATTTTTTAAATCTATAATAAGAGCATTATTATCATAAATTATCAACTTTTCTCTCATCTCTATTTCCTTCCATCCATCCAAACAAAAAATATATATATTTTTTTTCTTCACTTTTCTTTTCTCTTCATTTTTTTTCCTCCCTTTTTTTTCTTTCACTTTTTTCTCCATCCAAACAGAGCATAAGTTAAAAGAGGCATGGCATGCCTATGTCTGCACTTTTAATGGTTAGATTCTTGTCCTATTTTCAAGAAAAATTATTTAAAAAGCACCGTTTACAAACTCACTAGCTAAGGCTCAGTTTGATGATTGGCTTGAACAAGTTTGCTCATTAAACAAGGCTCAGATCTATTGTGGATGAAAGCGCTTCTCTTATCAGTGGTTCGGATTTTCTAACCTTGGCCACTGGGCTCCTCTGCTGTTTTGGCAGCAGCGAACCGTCGTACGGTTTATATCTCTTGAGAGCTCCCCCTCCAGGGTTTGTAAAAATTAACTTTGATGGAAACGTTTGTAGCAGGCTGGCTGGATCTGCTTTTATTATTCGGAGGACAGATGGAGCCTTGTTGGCAGCTGGTGGTTTTGGCTCTCTTGATTCTTCTGTCCCTGTGGCCGAGCTTTATGCTGCATGGGCTGGCATCTCCTGTGCTGTTAGGCAGCTTCATGCCCAATGCCTATTAATTGAGGGGGATTTTCTCACAGTTATTCGGTGGCTTAGAACTCTGTGATCAGGACTTCATCAACCATATTCTCAGTGATATTCAGGTTGCTCTGCGGGGTCTCCACACTGTCCATATCCGTCACATCTATCGGGAGGCTAATTCTGTAGCTGATTGGGTTGCGGCTGCAGTGGCCCAACATGGAGGCTTTTGGATTTGGAAGCAGGGTGATCTCTGTCCTTCTGCTCTTTTACAAATTCTGTACTCTGATAGATCTGGGCTGACTCGCACGAAAATAATGTGATCGCCCATTTGTACTCAAAAAAAAAAAATTGAGCCAAATGATATGTAAATTATATATGCCCGAGCAACTTTAACTTGAAAAAATAAATAAAAGCTTAGGCTTGGCTTATTCAAGAGCTCAATCAGTGTACAGGTTTGCAAGCTTGGTTGGAGCTCAAATGTGCATTTAATATAACAAAAAGAGAGAGATGAGACTCATGGCTTGATGATGAGTTCTCGAACACTGTGAAAATGATAGCAAACGTAATAACGTTCAGCCATTGTGATTCGGAAGACCTCTCCATGAATCAATTCAATAGGACATATCTGAAACCCTTTTAAGTATCTAATACAATTTGAAGTTGGACATTACACTATACCACCCTATTGTTAATGAGTTCCTGAAACAGCATGCCTCTTGTCAGTTGTAACACTTGTTATTTTTTTTGTTATTCTCTTTCTATTTTCGCTTAGCTATTTGGGTTTGCTTAGTTTAACTGTTGGAGAGTCAACCGATAATTGATGGTCAGCAGCTGTTGTTGATTGTTAAAATGTTTGGTTACACTGTTGTTAGCTGTTGCTATTAGATGACCAATAAGGATACAGAAGAGGGAGGTGTATCATGTTAAAATTGGTTAGTTGTCGAGAGTAATTTTATACTTATATATTTCTTAATTTATTGTTGAGAGAGTTGTTCAGTCCGATAGCTATCATAGGCAGCTTATTCCAACAACTAACTATTGGAAGGCCAATTGTTAGTGTTAGGAATAATTTTATCCTTATATATATATAAAAATTATTAAGACAGCTGTTGAGTCTAATAGCTACCATAAACAGCTTGTTCCAACAATGAGTTGTTGAGAGGTTAACAATGAGCAGTTAGCGCTTATCAGCTATATTTATTTTACTTTAACTGTCAGGAGCAGTAGCCATCAGCTAGCTCCTAACAGTTGTACCAAGCACAGTACAGTGTTAGACACTTAAAAAAAAAAGAAATTCTTTTAAATGTACCAATTGATTGATCTTGATGATACTTTCATGTTTATATTACTGTCACAATTCATTATTTTGCTCTTTTCATTTTTTCAGCAACCTAGTCATGTCAGCCATGATCAGCTCTGTGATGCCATGCATGAGAAAGCACTGAACAATGAAATGATGTGGAGCAAGACTTCTCATGTCCACTAGAAGGGAAGATCCTTGAACAGCCCAGGTTGCAACAGGGGTTGAGATCCCAGAACAGCTCAACTAAAGAGTTTGGCTTTTGACTGAAGATGGATGAAGTACACCACCACTCTACTCAATTAGCAGCCTGCTGATATGCCATGAGAAGCTAAGTTTTGTTCTCTCTCATCCCACTTATCTCAATTACTCGAATTCTCTCTCTCTCTCTCTTTTTTCTTTTTTTTTTAACTTTCGTACGAAATGTATGATGATTGAACGCATTGTACTCTCAAGGGTCATGATCATAAGATCACTGGACCTCTTCACCGACTCCTTAAAAGATGTCATGGTCAAATGGTCCAAGGATAAGAGATGTTGGTCCGGAAGTGGGTCCCTGAAGAGCAGTCTTTGTTGAATGCCATAAAGAAGCATGCTCTTTGAGCTGTGCTCAACCCTTTTTTTAACAATATAAATTGATTGCATCCAATTCCCATCTTAAGAGACGTTGACTGACAGTGATTGAAAGCAACCACATAGCGCGCACTTGCCTTTTTTTTTTTTTTTGTTTAATCCTCTCGGTCACCCTTGATTGATTGAGCTATTCATGAATTTAATACGAGCAAGCATCAGTTATAATACTAAGAGATACTGCAAGACTCTGGCAGTTAGAATGAAACCTATGATTAGTGAAGAATAAACAAATACATCAGGAGTGGCTGCTGTCTCGCCACAAACAGTCATAAAACTAATCCTTGCACCCACAACTACGGTTGTTAACAGAGAGCTCAGCATAAAGGATGGCCTCAACTCTGAAGCATAATTTATGGTAGGTAAATATCAAAGCCAGTTTTGGACAACAAAAAAGAATAATACAAAGATCTGAAGAGGGCCAATGGGCAAACTGGATCCAACTTGTGGAGGGGAAGTTCAGAAGATAAAAGGCATGGGCAGTGGCCATGTTTGCAATGGGGCCTACCAATAGCACTAGTCTTTTGCAAGCTTCCAACTTCAGAGAAGGAGAAGAAACAAGGCTAAGAGCTGTCCATAGCCCCACATATGACATATGAATGGCTGTTGCTGAGAGTATTGATTTGGTATTCTACAGTGGGGCCTATAAAACATTCTCACATCCTCCTTCCCCCTCCACCACAAAGAAACTTGCTGCAAGATTCTGGTTCACTAGCTTGAGACATCACAGCCTGCATGGTCCCACTGATTTTACATCAGCACCAACATGCTGCACTTCTGAGGCTTAGCATCAGAGCAGATGAATATTTTTCATAAAAGGAGAGATGTTCAGATATCATTAGGGAGAAGACTACAGATTTTCCATAAAAGGAAAGTGACTGGTGGGAATCTTAGGTGGGTGGGATGGGATTTGACACACAACTTATCAATGGACTGTGCCAGAAAAGGCCTATACTCCAGCCATGAGTCACTTGGTCATGCAGAGAAAGTTGGCTCTTCCTTTTCACTCTGCCTCTTTGGTCACATGACAGCAGACACTTCAAACCCCTAACAGATAATCAAAATCAGGTCAGAAGTTTGAATAGATACCAGTAAATGCCTGCAGATAGCTGACGACATTTTTAAGTGGTCAGAGGCCACAATCTGGTGGTGCTAATTTAAAAGGAAAAAATAAGGTACCGTAAATTAGAATTTTCAAATCAGAGTGATTCTATGCTTGCCTTCCAATATAGAGATTATGAAGAAAACTAACAAAGACAAAAGAGACTACAACATGTCCAGATAAGAAGTCAGAAATTTCTGGACCCCTACTTATACTAACCAGAAGAGAGAGATCCCAAAAGATCAGTGGTACCCCTCCCTAAAGTTCTATGGAATGGTAGATTTGGTCATCTACAGTTCCATGAAATAATAAATTTGGTCATCATAGCTAACACAGAAACCTGGATGTATGCCCTGCAAGTTTTTATTTATTTATTTATTTATTTTTGGGCAGTAAGACCAACCAAACCCCATCTTTAGAGGATCCCAAACATAGGAGTAAAAATATGAAAAATAACTCTATTTAAATCCCCAACAAGTTCATCCCAGAAATTTAGATTGTATGACAGACTTATGTGGGTTTTACAGATACCATTAAGAACAGGCAATTAATATAGTGAAGATTTTCATTAAGTAGACCAGTTAAGCATCAACAGGGTTCTGCACAAGCTTGTTTTTCCAGCAATCACCATGCAAGAGAATGAAATGTTGATTTTCTTTAAAGGTGAACCTAAGAATACTTGAAATCTAATTTATGAGGATTTTGAGGAGGATTGTCAGACTATGGATGATTCTATTATGGGATTTTATTTATTTATTCGAGAGAAAGAGAAGAAGATCCATTCATCATAAATTATGCAGATCCAAACACTCGAAGATGCACCATCCAAAACTCAAGCTTCGAACCATGAAGCGGTGTGACTGCTAAGGCATCTGACGGATGATTCAGATCAAAGCTTCACTTTTAGTCTACCCGTTATCCACTATCAGACTAATCATTCAAGTTGACTCAATAAGAAGCTCATTTCTGAATAGAAAGCACAAAGAACTGGACGCCAGGAATTGGTGGTACTCATCCATCAGAAGAAATAGTGAAACAGTGACTATATATTTACAGCTGTTGATTACAGCAATCAGTGAACAAGTGGACTATATTCTGGTATGGAAGCAAAAAAATTTACATGTATCACATAAGGTCGTTACAATCACAATGTCATTAGCTTGAGTTCTGAGCTCAACACAAACTGATCAAACTTTAGTATCCCTCGGCATTTACTAATAAATGATGCTTTCTACATAGTGATTAGAATATCTATCAGGCCAACAGCAGGGGAGGAGACAAGGAGACAATCCACACCACATGATCTGAACAGATTTCCCGCTGCACCAACAGTAGAAGAAGCCACAAAGTTATGGTTCTTGCAGTTGAATTATTTCGTTGAGGGGTACTGGAGGGACCCTCTAAATATGAACTATTTGCTCATCCTGTCAACATTAGAAAGGGGAAAATAAATGCAAAGCAAGGATTTGAAAACAATAGATAGTGACTCAATTGCGTGGCTGATCCATAGATTTCACTTGAAGAAATAGGTTGGAGACACTGAAAGGAATACCTGATGTTGAAGCTATATGAACTCAGACATTTTATGATATGAACAAGAAAGAATCCAACAGTGGTCCAAACTAGTTGATGATAATAAATTCTAGCACCAGCCTTGGTTTTATTTATCTTTACAATATTTGGTAATAGACAATATGTTAGCTTCATAATTAGATTCAGCATAGCTGTGAGGAAAGGCCAAAGCTTATATTAATAGGTCAAAATAAATGCCATATTTTTCTTTTTATGATGAGGATACATAACAAATGAAACTACAAGATCAGTCCCATTATCAGATCACAAAAGGTGATCACTTATTGTCCTCTCACAAAATGATGTCTAGATTAATATTCAATCATATTAAAAATTTTTTGTGCACTAAATTCATTAACTGTGTCACTAAACTCATTAACCATGTGCTGCTTAACAAATCTTACCAGATGTGTTAATTTGATTCTTCTCAGAAGGAACTTCTCCAGCAGCAGGAAGGATGCTGCCACCTGCTGCCGCTGTTGTCTGATTCTGCTGCATCATGTGAGATCCATTTGTATAAAAATTCATTGCCTGCATGAGATCATGCTGGTAATTTCTCTGCGAAGAGAAACAAAGGTCCAAGAGATGAGAGTATGGGAGCCACAAACCTGAGAAGACATTTGCATGTGATGGAAGCCAACATACTGGGCATATGAATCAGGAAGATGGACATTCTGCATCTGATTTGGAAAGTTCACTGCATTCAAGGCTGGAGATAGGCACAGCAGTGTCTGGTGTGCTGTTGAATCCGAGGCTATAGACTGATTGATGAATGGGACTCTTGGTAATTGGACTGGACCGTGTATAGAGGGCATGGAAGCATGACCCATTCCCATGCCCATGCGTGACATGCATTGTTGGACACCAGGAAACATAATTGGCGCCATGCCACTTCCCATCCACATTATCTGAGACATGGGTGACAATAAATAATATAGAGATCAGGTCTAATAAAAATCATGGTGTTCATATGCCAAGGTATAATGCGTCTTCCAGACCTGAACTTGCAGTTGAAGGGACTTCAAATATTCAATTGCCTCATCTAGCATTGATGCTTTGTCTGTCTGAAAATTTACAAATTTACCACATAATAAGCATTGGTGTGAACTGATAAAGTATACTGGCAATTACAAATAAAGTGCAACAGAATATGCTGGAGTGGGCATAGAGAGAATTTGTCCTCCATCTACTATTACAGACTTGATTACATCATGACTACGTGAAATGTTCCCCAGAATAAAGTAGCTAAGGATTAGAATTCTCAAAAAATGTTTAGCCATTGCTATTATAGCTCAATACAATCATTAAATGGCTATAAAATTCTACAGCGATGATGGGATGTTTTGGATTCTCTCGAAACATGATGAAGTTATATGGATATTTTACCTTGTTGCAATGAGGTATGAGCTCTTGCAATGCCTTCATCTTTTCATTTATTCTGTCCCTTCTTCTCTACACAATACAGTATGGATACAAAAACATTAGTTAAAGACCAGAATGCAAGAACAAGAAGCTAGTCATCAACACTTACCCTCTCCGAGAGATTGTGAACTTCAGCAGAACGGCTTCTTCGCATAAATGGAGACTGCCTAACTGGCTTATTTGCCTCAACAGACTCATCGTCAGCCTCCTGCATACTTTAAATGTTTCAATGTTGTCGATGTTCTATGGATGCTAGATGGAATGCATTAAAAAGTGTTGAACAGGAAAGATAGCATAAAGTGTTCCAGTCATCCAAAATTTAAAGAAAAGGCTGAGAAAAAAAGAGAGAAGCGCAGTACCTCACTCTGGCATTCGGATTCTTCTGCATCTCTTCCCTTTCTTTTGTGGCTCTGATTGCTGGCACTCTGCTGTCCTGTTATTCCAAAACTACAGCCAGACCCAGCTGATGATGAAGTAACAGTAGCTTCATATGTGCTTGTTTGCATTCTCTCAGGTGGCAATGCCATCCGAGCATCCTCCTTTGGGCATCCTGTAATGACACCCGCCACATCACTGCTCTTAGCATGGCTAGAATCAGCCTGAGTCTGGATCTGGTCGCTCCTGCAAATACTTGATCCAATTGTCATCATTGAGGACTCTCTTGCCCCTACCTGAATCCTCTTCCTTGATTTCTTCGGCGACCGCCTGTTTAACAATCCAACATCAGTCTTCACTGGCCTCGAGAAGTGTGAAAAATTTATGAGATTCCTATTCCCCAAACAAGGAGTCTGCTGGCTAGAAGCAATAACATGGGATTTAGGAGGTGGCATCATGTTTTCCTGCAAGCAAATATTAGATTGTTTAGGATCAGGTCTAGTGGAAATATTTGTTTCCTCATTTACACCAAATTTTATCGGTCTCTCTCCCTCTGCAGTGACATCTTCAGTTGTCTTATTGGTAGCAATGGCATCCCCATTTGTCATTTCACAGAAGAATTCTGAGCAGAACTCTTTTTCTAGTGAATCATCAGCAGGGTATTGGAACCATGAAGCAGTTTCATATTCTTGAGTCAAATTGCTCGAATTCCCGAGAGACTCCCCACATTTTGGTGATGGATCAGCTTTCTGAGCTTGTTTAAATTCACCAACGTTGGGGGGTGATTTCTGATTAATCTGACCATGCATGGCTACATGCCCATCTTGCCACAATAACTCTACAAGCTCACTGTCTGGCCTGTAATATTTAGAACACAAAATTATACAGACTAGCTTATCCACTATCAATAAGAGTTATGATTTTTCTCCTATAAAATTTGCATAAAAATTGAAAAAGAAATGGAAGGAACAGGAGCAGACACTGACAAGATCAGTTTTTTCTGATTTGTCGCAGGAAGATCTCTACAAGATGTGGAGTCATCTTCCAAATTCCAGCCAGGAACATATTGATTCATTTCACAACTTGTAGCTTCCTTTTCACATAAAAAAAAAAAGAGGCAAAGCACATCAGAACCAAAACGAATGGAAGTATAACCAATTATTTAACATATAGTAAGAAGCATAGAGAGAACTCAATTATTCAACATTTAAGAACACCAAAAGTTAAGAACACCTTATGATCAGGAGCTAATTTCAGTAACTTACACAAATTCCAAAGAAGACATTGATGATTCTTCAAAATCATGGTCTGAATATCTTCTTAAATAAAAATAAAATAAAAATAAAATGATCCATTGGCTGAATATAGCACCACTCCAATTAAATCTCAGAGAAAAGATGGATAAATTTTGAGGAGATGAAATACTGTAAGAAAAAGAGCTTAACTTCTAATTGGTTATTCTAAATGATGTCTAAATAAATCAGTCATAGCACACAGAAAACATAAAAAAGTTTGACAACAGAAGAAACAAAAGTGAGAAATTCAGCGGCTAAGAGCTACAAATTTCAAGCAAAGGCCCCCCAAAAGGACAGAACTTCTGCAACTAAAATAAAGCAGAAAGAGCCAAAGAAGCCACCAAAAGCCAACTAAAACTAAGACAAAGGGTAAGCACAGAGAGCAAGAAACAACAGAGCAGATTGAAGAGTCCCCAAATAAGCCACCACAACATGATATGAAAAGAAAAGGGACCAGAAGATTTCCACCAAAAAGAAGTAACGGAAGCAGCACAAGGAACACAAGACCAGAAGAATCCAATATTTACCTTAATAAATCAAATATTTTTTCCTCATTTTAATGAGGAAGGGGAATTATTTCAGAAGAAATGGACCAACTTTGCCCCAAGGAAGAATTCAAACCCAGTCTTTATACAGAGATTAAAAATCCACTCCATGCCATTCAATTAGAGAGAATCGTGCTTAAAAATTACATCTTTGATAGTCCAACCCAAAATAAAAACAGAAAAAAAAAGGGAGCTAACCATGTTGCAAAATTATCAACAATCTAAAAAACATGAAACAAAAAAGATAAAACTTTCTGAACATACAATCAAAAACAATTAGAAATGGGAAGGAACATCAAGAATACAGAAAAGTCATATGAGTTTATTTAAAATAAAAAAAAATCCGATCCAGGAACTTAAAATTTAGTTAAAAGAGAGAAAAGGATGAGCTTTTTTCTTCGGCAACAGAGGGACAAAGGTGCGCCAAAGCTAAAAGAAAGTCTACGATGATAAAAGGAAACAGACCAACCTTCTACCACGGTTCGCTTCCTTTGTCTTCCAACTCTGCTTCGGAGAAGAGGAGATGGAGCCAATGAAATAGAAATGGAATAGATTTCCCTCCTCCTCCTCCCGTCTCTGTCCAGCCCTTTGCGCGGAAGGCTGAAGAGCGTGTGGGGTTGGCCTCCGCGGTGACCGCCTCGGGTTTTAACCAAGGTCGGATTCGGATTTGGGAAGAGGACGTGACATCACTGTCATATCTTATAACGCGCCATTTATAATTTTATCCGTGGGCTAGCCAATGAATAATGATTTTTAATTGGCTGCACTTCAATGAATTTTTGTACATCTTTATCTACTGGTGCAGTAAAAAATGCTATTCTTATCATACAATGTTCCCTTTCTTTTTAAAAAAATAAATAAAATTTTGAAATCAGCAATTAAAGATATAATTTGGTTAAATTATAGAATCAAATTTAAAACTCATAATCAATTCATTAATCTATTAATCTAATATCTAATAATCTTTAAAAAAAATTCTTTTTTTCTTTCTCCTCATGGCCCCTTCCATCTTTCGCCACTACCTCTCCTATCCCCTTTCCTCCCTCCAACAATGTTTTTTCTTTGTTCCTCACACCCTTGGCTTCGTCCTCATAGGCATGAAAGACAAGGAAGGGTCCTTTCCTCACCCCCCCCCCCCCTTCCCCTTCTATGTGAGGACGAAGGAGAGGGGGAGGGACGAAAAGCCCCTTGACATTCTCCCTTTGTCCCTCATCCCCCTACGGCTGAAGGTGAGGAGTGGTGGAAGTAGAGATGGGTCATGATGGAGGCGAGGAGGATGGGGTGATGGAGGGAGCCATAGCAGAAGGCGAAGAGGAGCCGCAGGGAAGAAGAAAGAAAAAGTTTTTTTTAAAGAGTATTAGATATTAGGTTAATGAATTAACAAATAATTATAGGTTTTAAATTTGATTTTATCATTTGGATGCCACGTATGCTGCCATATGGGATAAAATTAAATGATGTCTTCCTTGTTTAACGATAAGGATCAAAATGAAACAAAAAAAAAGTTCAGTATCTCTTTTATAACTTTTTAAAGTTCATGGACCAAAAAGAGAAATACTTACTTACACTATAATACCTGCATTTAAATATTTGGTAATGCATAATCTAAGACCTCTACCTAAAACTTTTAGTTGCCCAGCATTGAGGTTGTGACAATTGAGAGAAGTCCTAATTCACAATTCCACTCCATTGTTCACTCAATTAACCTAAAATTTACTAATAAGGCTATCTAATGTTTTGTTGTAGTGATTATGGAAAGATGATCATGTTAAATTTAAAATTTTCTTGAACTTCGATCACAAACACTCTCTAATTATCATAAATCAATATTTTCTACTCTTAATAATGCCTAAACCCCTCTTTCTCCATTTGTTGTCTCATGCCACGCTTCTCACACTATAATTTGTCTTAGTCCAAAAACTTATTTTATATTTTAAATTATTTTAGGTTGATTTTTCTAGAATTTTATCTGAATAAGGTCATGGAAATCTAAATCTAAGTCAAGACCCACTTTAAACCTTGCCTATTTTTAGATGAATTTTCTCAAGTTTTTCTTAATTATCAATGGATCTCATATTCTTTATTTAGGATTGCTCATATATTCCATCTTATTAACGCCACCCTAGAAACAAGATTATGCAAACCACCATTAAGCCATATGCAATATCTTAGGTCATGCATATAGATCTACACTTGCTACATTAAGCCTAAATGTCTTGATCGAGCTACCTTTGTTATCACTTGTCACTAGTCAAGATATTTATCATCACCACTGACCCTCTATTTCATTCTCCCTGCCATATTATCTATTTAGATCTAGAATTCTATGATACGTATTACCACCCTTGATCACAGCACCCTTAAGCCTTCTAATTGGGACATCTGGCTCTTCTCTTTACCTGCTAGTTGGTCCCCTTCCAGAATATTCCTATTTCCTCACTTCTTTCCATACCTTGCTTGTATAGACGAGTAGTTTTTTAAACCCGTCCAAAAAGGCACCGCTTTGAAAGGAAAGGAATGGGATTCAATTTTTTATAGAAATGATGTTAAAGGAAAAAATTATTTTAAATGACTTTTTCTAAAGCCACTTCACCTCTGCGCTTGGCCTCATCAGCTGGAATACTGACAGGGATCGAGCAGAAATCGTCACATGGTGTGACGATTTCATATCATGAAATTGCCACTTCATGTGGTGATTTCATTTTGAATAAAATCGTCACTTCATGTGACGATTTCATTTTGAATAAATCGCTACTTCAAGTGGCGATTTTACTCGCGATGAAACCGTCACTTATTGTGGCGATTTCTTTCTGGGTAGAAATCGCCACACCAAGTGGCGGTTTCATCAGAAACCGAGTTTATCTTATTTTAAATTTTATAATTCAAAATTTTAAATTTAATTCTAAATTTTAAATTTAATAATATGGAATTAAATAATATATTTTTATTTATCTTATTATTATTTTGAATTAAATAATATCTATACAGTTTCAAATCAAGGAGGAGAGAAATGGTACGGTTCACGAAGTGTTTGGAAACTTGGAACATGATCCCTTCATGGCGTACGTAGAGCAAGTCAATTAATTAAAGGTGATAAAAGAGTGATTTGAAATTTAAAGATTTGAAACTATATAGATATTATTTAATTCAAAATAACAATACATATTATTCTAAATTTTAAATTTAATAATATAGAATTAAATAATATATTTTTATTTATCTTATTGTTATTTTGAATTAAATAATATCTATATAGTTTCAAATCAAGGAGGAGAGAAACAGTACGGTTCACGAAGTGTTTGAAAACTTGGAACGTGATCCCTTCATGGCATACGTAGAGCAAGGCCAATTAATTAAAGGTGATAAAGAGTGATTTGAAATTCAAAGATTTGAAACTATATAGATATTATTTAATTCAACATAACAACACATTATTCTAAATTTTTAAATTTAATAATATGGAATTAAATAATATATTTTATTTATCTTATTATTATTTTGAATTAAATAATATCTATACAGTTTCAAATCAAGGAGAAAAATGGTACGGTTCACGAAGCGTTTGGAAACTTAAAACGTGATCCCTTCATGGCGTACGTAGAGGTGATAAAAGAGTGATTTGAAATTCAAAGATTTGAAACTGTATAGATATTATTTAATTCAAAATAATAATAAAATAAATAAAAATATATTAATTTTTATATTATTAAATTTAAATTTTAGAATTATTATTCTAAATTAAAAATAAAAATTAGATAAATAAATATATATATTGATTATTTTTTAAATTTCAAATCAAATTCAAAGATTTGAAACTATAGATTAAAAATAAATGAAATAATTTCTAAAAATAAAGAATTTTTAAAATAGAAACATAAACCAAAATGAAAATTGAATAATATGTATTGTTATTTTGAATTAAATAATATCCAAATCTTTGAATTTTAAATTACTCTTTTATCACCTTTAATTAATTGACCTGGCTCTACGTACGCCATGAGGGATCACGTTCCAAGTTTCCAAACGCTTCATGAACCGTACCATTTCTCTCCTCCTTGATTTGAAACTGTATAGATATTATTTAATTTAAAATATAATAAAATAAATAAAATATATTATTTAATTCCATATTATTAAATTTAAAAAATTAGAATAATATGTATTGTTATTTTGAATTAAATAATATATATAGTTTCAAATCTTTGAATTTCAAATCACTCTTTTATCACCTTTAATTAATTGACCTGGCTCTACGTACGCCATGAAGGGATCACATTCCAAGTTTCAAACACTTCATCAACCGTACCATTTCTCTCCTCCTTGATTTAAAACTGTATAGATATTATTTAATTCAAAATAATAATAAGATAAATAAAAATATTATTTAATTTTATATTATAAATTTAAAATTTAGAATTAAATTTAAATTTTGAATTATAAAATTTAAAATAAGAAACTCGGTTTATGATGAAACCGCCACTTGGTGTGGCGATTTCTACCCAGAAATCGCCACATCAAGTGGCGGTTTCATCGCGAGTGAAATTGCCACATGAAGTGGCGATTTCATTCGAAATGAAATCGCCACACCATGTGGCGATTTCTGCTCGATCCCTGTCAGCATTTCAGCTGACGAGCCAAGCACGAGGGGTGAAGTGGCTTTGAGAAAACACCATTTGAAATGGTGTTTTCTTCTTTAACACCATTTTTGCAAAATGTTTGGATTCCATCCCTTTGCTTTAAAACCGATGCCAAAAGGCACCGATTTGAAAAACTACTCTGCATAGACAGCGCCCTCTCCTCTCCCCCCCCCTCTCTCTCTCTCTCTCTCTCTCTCTCTCTTTGAGACTTAAATTTTTGCACGTCACACCCTCCTCAATCCTTAAGATATTCCTAGATCACACATAATTACACTCATAACTAATTAAACTATTACTCCATCTCATGCCCAGTATTACAAACTATATATTTTATTTTCAAACTTGCACCATATTCTTCTCCCCCAATAAGTAGGGCTTAAAGTGGGCTTCGACGGGCCTAAGGCCCATCGGGCCAAACTAGCTTTGGCTCAGAATTGGGTTGGGATTTTAGAAAAGTTTTGCCTAGTTTGGCTCAAACTTGGGTTGGGATTTTAGAAAAAGTTTTGCTGCACCATCATTCGGTGTACATCGGGCATACGGATTGGCCATGAGCCCATGCCACCACGCGTACGGTATGCGCCGAGGCCCATTGAGCCTTGGCATGCGTGGTGGCATAAGCGCGCAGCCAATCTGCAAGCCCAATGCATGCTTGATGCACCAAAGAACAAGTCTTTTCCTGAGATTTTTTGCACTTTGAGGCAGGCTTGGGCTCAAAATTGAGGCCCATATTAATTTTAAATTGGGCTCGAATAAATGATCGATTGGCCTAATTATAAGGCTCTTTGTTGGAAAGATTGAATCTTTATTTAGTTTTAATTTATACAAAATTAAATTCATATTTTATTATCTAAGCAAATAACTATTTTATATATTTTTTAATTTAGTGTAAGCAAATAACCTGTATGTCTAAGCAAATGAGCAAATAGTTTTATAAAATAAATAGTTATTTTCTCGAGTCGGGTTCGAACCTAAGTTTGGCAAAAAAAAAAAAATTGGACCTTGGCCCAACTTGAAACCCGAAAACAAATTTTGGGTTAAACTTGGATAAGGGTCGGACCCAACCTAGCTTAACCCATTTCTATACCTACCAATAAGATAAACTAGAAATCAACTTAGTCATTTTTTTATCTATAACATAAATTGGCTTATTAATATGTTTTACATTTGGCCTTCCTAAGGCTATCAATCAAGATTTCTTAAGCTTGCATTATCACATTCAGATTAGAATTTATTGTATAATGCCTTTTCACTTCCTTTATATCTACATCTAGTTACCCCTTTATCCTCATCAATTCTAGCCATTTTAGATCCACTTTATTAATCCATGAGAACTCCCCTCTTCCAATTAAATCTCTCCATCTCACAACCCATCCTAGCTTTATATCTTAAGAATATTATAGAATCTTAGATGAATACTCTAGAATCTTAGATTATGGCATTTGTTCTCTCCTTTCTCAACTTATATAGAAATGGACGAGCATATAGAGAGCCTTAACGAGAGCATACCAAAATTAAGAGCCTAATTTTAATACCTTCCTCCTCTCTATATTCTTACTCTTTTTCAAACCTTTCTCTACTTAAAAAAAAACCTAGTCGAAGCTATTGGCCATTTTTAGAGGTCATCAAGGAAATTTATAAGATAAACCTATTCTATCCCCTTAGTTGGGATCAAGGAATTGAAAAGTATGTAAAAGGATAGAAGAAATGGCTAAGAATGATATCAAGGGCTACATTAACCTTTTGTCTTCTTCTCCTCCCCTACCCTCTTTTTCTCTCATCATCTTTTTCTCTTTCTTTTTGGATATATTTAAAGTTATCTTTTTTGAAGAAAAATAGGAGCAATTAAGAAGCCTTATCCTAACATTAGGACCACTAATTGAGAGGGTGGGATTGTGACTTCTAATCCTTCCATTATATAAATATAGAATTTATCCTAGCTTTATTGAAGTTTCTTTATAGGTCTTATAAACTTTATCTTAACAAATTAAAGTAGTGATTATAAGAACTCTCATTGAATAGCCAATGTTAAGTCTCACATATGTTTTACTAAACTAAAATATAATTATAAAATGCCATTTATATGACTTTCACCAAAAACTTATAAACTGAGAATAATATTATTATACGGGAAAGAAAAAGAAATTTTTTTTCTCACTATACATATAACTCAAACGGGTGCCTTCATACCACTTAAAACCATTAAATTCTTGTAGGACACTTTTATCATATGATTTCTTTAGTGGATGCACATGAATTGACACTCTTTTTTCTTTAGAAAGAAAAAAATATTGATTAAAAGATTAAAGGTAAAGCACATCCATATAATTAAAGTTTTCATGGTATGATATTAATTCTTAAAATTTAACTAATGTCATCCATCAAAATACTCAACATCCACAAGATTACTTTACTGATTTAGATTAGTTAACTTGTTTGTTGAGTATCATATTATATGCCAATATAAGAACCATTTGCAACATACTACCTTTCTCTTAAATTGGTAAACTGAATATCAGTTGAATATCACATGCTACATAACATTTAACTAATTAATTAAATAAATAGCTGCATGTTTATTTCTTCTTAATTAATTAGTAGGATACGATTGTCAAATAGTCCTTAAATTAGCCATTTTTCTATTAACAAGTCATCACTCACCAATTATTAGTGAGCTGCATTTTGTACCAAGTCAATTCGCATCAGGAATAATTAAAATATATAATAAAAATAAATCCTTGGAGTAGCATGTGAACAACCTTATGGCTAATTAATATTTTATTAGTTCATATTATCAAAATTGTCAATCAAATCTCTTATGATTAATTGCATGGATGTAATGCTTTTAAGCACATATACTATATCATGGAGACTATGGATGGGAGAATAATTGAATACATGAAGTTTAACAAAGGAGAATACTTTTCTTGCTAAGAAGAATGATTTAGTTAGAATAACAAATGGATTGAGACACAAGTTCAACTTACTCATATGAAAGTGGTGTTATACTATATTAGAGCTACAAATAAATTGAGTTTTAAACCAAGACTGTCTGTATGAAAAGGGTTACTTAAACTTTTTACTTATGAGCTACTCAATAAGCAATTCTCAAGCCAAGTTTGTAATGAATAAGTCAAGGGTTGATATTGACTTGAGCTTGGCTTATTCCTCTATGAAACTATATTTAAAAGGCTTGTTGTTAGGATGAGCCTTATCACATTATCCTTTATGGCTAGACTATTATGACAATGAAAAGTTTACCACAAAGTTGCCTTTAATTTTTGCAAGAGCAATCCATTTCTTAAGATTTCTTATTTGGATTTTGGAAAGTGCTAAGAAGATCATGGTATTTTTTCTCTCTATTAAATATTGAATAGAATTAGAAGTATAGATATTAAATCAATCTTTTTGGAATGAAATGTGATGCTAAAGTAAAGCAATGTTGGCTTAACAAAATATAAAGCAATGCAATGACAACTTACTTCATTGTGAACTATGGATGGTTGATTGACTTCACTTTTCTATTATTTGAAAAATTCAAAGTCATGATGTGCTTCTTATTAAGTGGATGGGTTTCTTTTCCTAATGAGAAAAGCATTGTGATGATGAGTTAACAAAGTTATCATAAATTAGCTATAAGAGTATACCATATATAGAAGAAAAGGATTAAAAAAAGAAGCTACCATAAATGTCATATCTTGCACACACTCCTATTGGAGTGAAAAAACATAGGAGTGGTAAAATGTAAGCATAGATATAGAGAATCTAAATGATATATTGAACATATCAATATTTTAATTATATCAATATTATCATTTTTTAATTTTTTTCTCCCATATAACATTCTTTTATACATTGATGAGGAAAAAATAGTTGTTTTGATAAAATCTCATCTTAAATTAGGAGACCTCCCTTCCATCCTGCTGTCTCTTTTCTATTCAGTTTACTTTTAAAAGAAAGACTTATCTATCTCTCTCTATATATACATAGAGAAAGAACTAGACAGGGCTACTCTTAAGTGGACTATCCACTCAAAGTCTACTTTAGACCATGAGGATCTTATAATTAAATGTGATATATTATTTCTAAAATGCTTGAATATCAAAAATCATTGAATTTAAAGATCTCAAGCTTATGCATCAAGTAGTCCAAAAATTAAATAGTCAAATAACAAAAAATAATACATGTTTCTTTGACCACTTGATGTATAAGTTAGAAGACTCTAGATAATATGATCTTTAGTGTTCAAGTATTTTAGAAACAGTAAATCACATTCAATGACTCAAACTATTATTATTGGACTTTTATCATCTAAATTTAGGCTTAACCATATCTGAGTAGAACTCCTCTTATGTACAACCAAGTCAAGTTCACTCACTCTCTCTCTATATAGTGAAATAAGATGTAAAAAAAACTATAATACAAGAGTCTCCTAAAATCTATCTTATCTCCATATGTAGAAAAATTATTTTTATATTTCAAACTCATGATATTTAGATCATAATAAAATAATGTTATGATTGCACTAAAACCTACCATCACATAGTATAAAGTTTTTATCCCCTTGCCCAAATAGGTATCAAATTTATCACTTTGACTTTATTGTGTTAGATAATTTTAGTTTAATTCAAAAAGATATGAGAGTTAATAATTTCCTTCTATTCACATCAATCTTGCACATTGAAGTAAGACCAATGTATGTATCGTTATTCAAATGAGCAGCAACATCTAATCCATAGTGGCTTATAACTTATTATCAATGGTTATTATTAATTGTAGTAAATTATAAAACTTAAGAAATCTCCACCTATACACTAGGCATACATTCTTCCATGTCTAGCATTGATTATCGTGGATGTCAAACTTTGTTTTATCTTTATCTTATTCTTTAGTTGTCTATTATGTCATTCTTTATAGAGTTACATTAGCCACTCAAGGTCATATTTGAGAATAATTTGCAAATAGAAATTAGGAACACTATACATAATAAAAAATCAAAGATGCATTATCTAACGATATGAAAACAACTGCTTCCAATTACATAGGTTGGGTGTTATAAAGAGATGTATTACAACTCAGTTTCTTTTTCATAGTCTTCTTATAATACATACACAAATTAGTCAATCAACAAAAACTATGTTTTTAATACATTTAATGTAAGACCTTGTTTATTCTGAGTTAACTCATTAAGGATTCTTGAGCTTAAGCTAATGATCAAGAGATTAGCAAGTTGTGAGAACATCACTAAGGGAGATGCAACAAATATGGTCTTATTGTGACCCTCACCCTCCTTTCCTCCTTAGTGAATTTTTTTATTGTGTTAGATAATTTTAGTTTAATTCAAAAAAGATATGAGAGTTAATAATTTCCTTCTATTCACATTAATCTTGCACATTGAAGTAAGACCAATGTATGTAATTGTTATTTAAATGAGTTAACAACATCTAATTTGTAGTGGCTTATAACTTGCTATCAATGATTATTATTAATTTTAGTAAATTATAAGACCTAAGAATTCTCCACCTATACACTAGGCATATTATTCTATGTCTAGAATTGATTATTATGGATGTCAAACTTTGTTTCATCTTTATCTTATTTTTTAGTTGTTTATTAAGTGATTCTTTGTAGAGTTACGTTAACCACTCAAGTTAATATTGAGAATAATTTGCATATGAAAATTTGGAACACTAGACATAATAAAAAATCAAGATGCATCATCTAACAATAAAAAAATAATTTCTTCCAATTACATAGGTTGGGTGTTATAAGGAGATATATTACAACTCATTTTGCTTTTCATAATCTACTTAGATTACATAAACAAATTAGTCAATCAACAAAAAACTATATTTTTTTAATACATGTAATGTAGGACCTTGTTTATTCCGAATTAACTCGTTAGGGATTCTTAAGCTTAAGCTAATGATCAAGAGATTAGCAAGTTGTGAGAACCTCACTAAGACAGGAGCAACAAATATGGTCTCATTGTGACCCTCACCCTCTTTCCTTCCTTAGTGAATTTTCTTTGTTGGTAGCTAACTAGGAAGGGCAGGCATGAAGTGAATTTTATGGTCATTTGCACTATCCCCTATATTTCTTCCTCTCTTTGATCCTTGCCCTCTCACCAACCACTATTTTCTCTTTTCCCTCGGTTCCTTATCTTTTCCTACCATGGTCAATCTAGTCATTGCCATTGCCCATATTCTTTAAGCAAGCCCCTTTTATCAGGGCTAAGACCACTGACTTCAGTCTAGTACTGAGTCTAAGCCATTATTTTTGGACATAGCTTTCCTTTTTAATTTCTCTTTCCCACTAAAATTTGGCCAGCTTTGCTTTCTTTGTTTCTTTATTTAACTTTCTAATTGAATGACTTTACATTATGTAGGCATATGATTAATCAATTAAGGAGCGATCTAACACAAGAATCTGCATACAAACCCGTAAGGTATGGAAGGACCCTAATCTTCTTATTTAATTAAATCAAAAATTAAGCTAGATTTGAGTAGGAAAAGGGTTTAGGATTAAAAATTATTAGTCGGGTTTTAATGTAATTGATTAGCACTAAATTAATGGCTTTGCATTCATAACAATGTTATATCCTAGTTCTATATAAATCATGACATGAATCATCACTTTATATGTGTCTAGTAAGAAATATAATTGATTAAATTGCATAATAATGTTATATGCTAATTTTTCATAAGTAGTGATATGAATTACATGAATACTTACTTTAAGGCAAAATAAGCATATTCTAGTTGTTAAGTAAAAATAATGTTAGACTAGTCACAAATGGTGGATAGCCTTGCCATGAGAAGGAATATGGTGTTATGTAAAGTTTTGCCATAGACAAAATGTGGTACCATAAAAAGCTTAGTCACAAGCAAGAACATGGTATTGTGGAAAGCCTAGCCATAGACAGGAATGTGGTATTATGCAAAAGTTTTAAAATGAGTAAGAATATGGTACTGTGGTTACTAGTGATGGGCCGGAACATGGCCGTGGCTAGTTTGAAGTAAAAAGATCATAATCTTGATGCTATGCAAATTTGATATTCATAATTTGATAATAACATGTGCTTGCCTAAAATCTTGTTAGCATGTTTTTTGTTGGTATGCAACTATTATATTAAGTCCAATATGTATTTGATTTATCCTTTGAATATTACTCAAGTAGAGATGTGCATCTTAAATTGATTGTACTCGTTATATTATGACATGTCACTATTCTCATTTTTAAGGAGTGAGGGGCAGGTGTTACTAAATATAGATCAAGTACTCGTATAAAGGTGATCATGGATTCATGATTGTACAAGAAAGCTTAGTGGTTTATTAATAGCACTACAAATTAGAACCCTCAAACTAAAATTCATGCTCTCTCTCTTGTGTATATTATATGATCCCAACAATAGTAATAATTTATTTAAATAAAACAAAATGTGTGAAATGATATATGCTTCCGCTTATATTAATATAAAATCAACTTTTATTCGCTAGAATTACTTCTAAGGGTAAAATATAATATTATTAGGATATTCTATGAATAATTTTTTTCATGTCAATAAGGATTAACGCTTACAATTTTTTATGCTTGGAATGTAAAATATTATAAGATAAAATGATTGATCGATTGATTAATTAAAAAGAATAGAAGGGAGACCTACTATTTAAAACTTGATTTTGAGAGGTGAGGTGATATAGCTTTAAACAAAAACATTTTTAATAAAATATTATTTATTGCTTGAAAATTACATTTTTGAAGTGTTGTAAAACTTTATTTATTTGATAATCAAATTAAGAAAGTGCTTTTAATAATAAGAAATGACAAAAAAGAACATTACATAATGCTTTCAATTATCTAACTATTTATGTAAAAAAATAATTATTATAAACTATTTTTAATAAATTAATTATTTTAGTATTTTTAATAAATAATATAATAAATAGTAATTCTAATATTATTTATAATAGTAATATAATATATAAATATAATCATATTGTATTGCATTATATATTCTACCATTATATAATATCATTATCTTATCTTTATTACATAATTATATTATAATAATTATAAAAATTTATAACATAATAGTATTATTTTTATATAATTATATAATATATAATTATATTATATTCCATTATATTTTATAATATTATAATATCATTATCTTATATTACATGATCATATTATAATTATAGAATAATATAATAATATTCTCCAATGATATTTATTATAGTGTAAAATTATGAAACATAATTACATCATATTTGAATCGGAGCAATAAAAAACTACAATTAAGCCTAAATCCTAAACTAGTTAGAGTGGCTATATGAATTTTTTTTCTCTATTTTGCTCAATTTAAAGCTATATTTTTTGTAAGATATTTTTTATGGCAATCTTTTCTTATATGATTTTAGTCTATCTCTACTTCTTTTTCTTTCTATATGTATTAATTCATTCATTCTTTCTAATGTATCTTTGGATATTCTTCCTACATGTCTAGATCATTGAAGTTATTCTTTTTTTAATTTATTCTCAATATGAGTAACTTTATTATTCATTCTTTCTTTTCTTATACTACTACATATTCATTCAAAATTTTTATTTTGGTCACAAGCATTTCACGCATATTCATATGAGTTACAATCTACCTCAATATTTTCATTTCTATACTCATCTTACACATATTATTTTCTAGTTGCCTAATATTTTATACCATAAAGTATAGCTAATCTTACAATCATCTTGTAAAATTTTTTCTTAAAATTTTAAGTCTTCCTTTTAAAAAGCATATTTTGTCTCTCCAAAGGCAATATAAATGAGGGCTCAAGATTTTTTTTTTTTATGGAGAGAGAGAAAGGTAGGAAAGTTCATTTATGCTATAACTATGCATGTCTAAATTCTTGAATATACATGAAGACCAAAAATATACAAATCTTAGTTGCTAAGCAAAGGATGTAACAAATAGGACAATCCCCCATTCACATTTCCCCATTGGTTCTTTTTAAAAATTATAAGTAATTGAAAATATTTTCTAAAATATTTTTCATAGTAAAAAATACTATTCAAATTAGAAATTAAACTTGGCTATTGACCTTCATAGAAACTTTCTTATGTCAAAGAAGATATGTTTCAATGCTATGGGCTAATCCATTAACAACGTATACTAGAGATTATAAAAAATAAATTACATCTTTCAAATTATTTAGCTTAAATCATAATTATCAAGTTATAATAAATCTTTAACTATCTTATTATAATTAAATTATTATATAAAATTTATTTAAGAATTGATTGGAGACTAGGATAGCCCCTTCCTTTTTGCACAGGAAGAGGGCATAAAGAATGCCTCACTTCTAGTAATGGTTGAAAGGTTAATGGAATGCCCTTCCCATGTCCTGGATCTCCAACATAATGGTCAGAGGAGAAAGAAACTTGGAGTGCCAAATGGAGGGGCAAGCAAAGTAAGATATTGATTGAAAATGTACATGATCCTATTTAAAGTGGCAAGTCAACTTCTCTTACCCACATAAAAAAAAGCTTTTCCTTCTTTTGGCATTTGGAGCATTGGTTGTAGCGACTAGTTTTACCACTCTAATTTGCCAAGATTTGTTATTTATTGGTGACTAAAAGGCATTGTCAGACTAGAGCCCCAAGTGAGAGTTATCGTTCATCAGTGTTAAGAGAAGAAACTGCTAGGTATAAAACAACTTATTTTCCTTTTTTTGTTCATTCATCCCTCCCTTGCTTTTCATTGGTTGATTCTTGATCGATGGTTGCTAGCAAAGGGAGAAGTGACAAATCACTGAGAAGGCTTGGCCCTCAAACCCCTTTCATTTTGCTACCATTCACCCTTGTTTGGGTTGTTTGTTGACTGACCTTGCTCAAGCTAAAAGGCCTCCCTTGTGTTGGTTGATTGTAAGATGAGTAGTGCTGATGCATGATTGCCCCATCATGATCGATGCTCAACTTGATGGACCACTAGGTTCCCCATCAACCTTACTCTAGTTAGCTTGATCATTGGCTAGCCATAATATAAGACCATAGGAAAAAACTCTCATGTTTCTCTATAGTAAGGACTTTGTATTCATATCCAAGTATGTAGTCATGGAAGCCCAAGAGAAATAAGATTAGATTCATTATAAATTCAAGCAAGAACTTTCTTTTTGTATAGTGTGTATGTAAATTGATCCTATTCACATCTCATTATGCATGATTTATTTTTCTTAATGCAGTTTTATACAAAATATCATTATAATAAAAGCATGATATATATATGTATCCATAGTGTACTTGATCTATGGGGTGGAATGCATGTCATAGAATATTACATTACTTATCATTGATCTCAAATAAATCTAGTTTTATGAATAATTCAATGGAATTGGTAATGGTAGATATTGCACTAATCATATATTTTGGTTGTCCCAAAGGTAGGCTTTGTTATTTTGATTGTTCATGGGATAGGCCTAATTATTCTATCTATTCTTAGGATAAGCTTGTCTATTCTACCTGTTTTAAGGGCAAACCTAGTTATATTAGCTATCTCGAGGGTAAACCTAATTATTCTACCTATCTCAAGGATAAGCCCGATTATTTGGTTATTTTTAGGGTAGATCTAGGTATTTTGACTATCTTAGGGGCATGCTTAGTTATTCTAATTATATTCTAGATAGACTTGATTATTCTAGCTATTTTCAAGGTAGGTTTGGTTGTTTTGACTATCCTATCAGTAGGCCTTGTTGACATCTATAGGCTAATACATGGCTATAACTAGTCCAATATTTACTCAAATATAAGTTATGAAATTATTAGTAATATGATAGAATGGGGATGTTATTGTAAAATGGTGATTATGATGGTGTATTTACTGTTGATCCTCCAGGTGGTAGTTTATTTATAGTACTTGCATAATTGATGATATTGTCTATTGTTGATTTAGATTTATTCGGCCATGATTGACTTGTTATACTGAGACATGCTTAAGTATATTATTTATTTTTACTCATGCTATATATTTTGAAGAATATGAACTTTGATAAGATAATCTGGGATAATTGCTTTTAAAAAGAATGCTGACCATGTTGACTAGTGCTTTCAATATTACATTAAACTATTATATGTTATGACTTGATACAATATTGGTATATATTTGTATATAGGTGTGTGAATGGGGATTCTTATTGGCCTTATACTCTTTACCTCTCTTTTGCATTTTTTGCAGCACCTCGAAATATTTAGGATTAGGGTCAATGAAATGTGCCTATAGTGCAAAGTAAGGGATAAAATAAACTTAGAATTTTTATGCCATTGTATTTGTATAAATTTATTGGACTTTAATTATGATTATAGTAAATTTAGAAAATAATATTTAACCTAAATTAAGATATTTGTGAGAAAAAATTTAGAATCTCAAGCTTTGCGTAATTCTTATGGTTACATTTAGGAATTATGTAGTTGTGTCACATGTCTAAACTAGAGTGTGATGACCGTATTACTTTTTTTTTAGGTTAAAGGTATTGTAGCTGCCCCATTAATTATAATATCTTTTTCTCGATATATAAAACTTAAATCATAATTATTGGGAAGCCTGTCTTTTACCAATATATTGCTTTACATCAAATTCAGTGGTCACCACTTACACAAATTATCTATTAAAAGTTTTTTAATAAATATATCTTATTTATTTTTCTCTAAAATAATAAAATTTTTATAAATAAATTGATAGGCACCTTCTTTTCTTCTGGTCTCTCTCTCTTCTTGAGAGTGCCTTTAGCTAAAAGAATCAGGGAATGCATCCAGAAGAACTATTATATAACTCAGGAGTTAGATATGCACAGATATACGTATATATGATTGGCTGTGATTTTATATAAAATAATTATTTAAATATTATATTATGCAAAAAAGGTGGAGATGATGCTTTTTTTTTTTTTTTTTTTCTTCTTTTTAAAGGATGAGAGGTTTGTACTTTGAATGATGGAGATTTTGTTTTTTAAGCTTCAAAAGAATAACATATCATGATAAGGCAGTAAGATATATATATATATTTCCTTTTTCTTTATATTACCATGAGACTCCTAACAAAAAGAAAGAAAAATTTGAGATCTTAAGGTCGACCACCTGAAGTAAATGGATATTAACCTTTTTCATTTTCAGACTAAAAAATATTTTTTTATAATAATGCATAATTATTTATTATAAAGTAGATTATAATTTTACACCGGTTATATAATTGTTATTATACCATGGCTACAAAATGAATAAGTTGAGACGTGATAGCTGAAAGGAAAGGTAGAAAATAGAATATTCCAAAATTATCTTATTTATTCATTTATCAACTAATTATCGGCCTTCTTCTATGTTCCTAAAAAATTATATACTCTTTTTGGGCTCAAAATAAAAAAAACTCCTTAATCCCTTGAGGGCCTCTTCCTTTTTCTTTGACAAGACAATTAGATGGTAGAAAAAAAAATTTATACATCGCCTTTGATGTAGAATGATTTGCTCATGCATGAACTATATATATATATATATATGCAGCATGGGATCTATGAGCAAATTCTTGAATACAAGCTTATGTACGAATAAATCATCACGCTTCATATAGATAATACTGCATCAAAAATGATATACAAAAAAGATAATTTTTCGGTGGTAGAGAGGGAACCTGCACCATATACCACTCACACACCCTTTTGGCGGACAAGCTTGGCCCAGGCCTCGCTCCATGCGCTCTTCTTGAAAGAAGTCCAACTTTTGTTGGATTCTTGCATCGTTTTCCCAGAAAGAAAGCAGGCCACACCGCTGTTACGTCCGTTTGCATGCCATGAGAACGGCTTAATTTGCTTTCGTTTGCGAGCGACGCGACGGGGGCTGAGCCGTACGTGGAAGCTTCCGAGATAAGCGTCGAGTTTCTAAGGGCGTTCGAGTTGCAGGTGTCGCGCATCCAGCTCGCGTATGAGATGATCCAAGCTTCGCTTTCGACGTGTCGAGATGTTGCTAGCTTTGGCCTTGATTTTTTCTGACCAGTACTCGAAGTTTTGTCACGAAGGCGACTTGCCCCCCGCTTGGACTGTAGTAGTGTCGTGTTCTTATTTTTACCACGTTACGTACGTTGAGGGTTGGCTAAAAGTAAAAAGTTTCTCCGCTATGATCGAGTGGATGTGTAGTTGAGATATTGCTAGCTTTGGCCTGGATTTTTTCTGACCAATACTCGAAGAATATTTGACACGAAGGCGACTTGTCCCCCCCAGCTGCTTGGACCGTAGTGTTCTTTTTTTTTTTTACCACGTTACGTTGAGGTTTGGCTAAAAAGTTTCTCCGCTTTGAGCTGAGTTGATCCGAGTTTCGCTTTCGAGGTGTTGAGATATTATTGCTAGCTTTTTTGGCCTGGAGTTTTTCTGAATCAATGCTCGAAGTTTGACACGAAGGCGACTTGCCCCAACTTAGACTGTTGTGTTTATTTTATTACCACGTTACGTTGAAGATTGGCTAAAAAGTTACTCTGGCGCTTGGCCCCCACTTTGAAATGGATGCGTGTTTAATTAAATGAGAGTACGAGACAATACTGCTTTGGCTTGATCTTAGTTGATGGTGATCCATTATCTCATTGCCGACCTTGAATTTTGTTTTTGAATGGAATTTATTTATTTTAGCTTTCTTTAATTAGATATGTTTGTAGGTGGATATGTTGGCAGATGGTGGCTACCTAATGAATCAGACTGAGGCTAGAGTTTCACTCTATGTCCTTAAGACAATTTCGTCCCGCAATGGTGCTTACGGTCAGTATGACGATTGTCTCCCAGGATACAACAGTCTCCTTTTGATGAAAGCAGCACTACAATTCACCAAAACTTTCGAACCAAGAATGCTACTCTTTTTCAATGCACTATTGCTATACTATCCTTAGGAAAGTATGCAAATGCCTAAGAGAGAAGAAGACTAGAATTGATTCAAATTGAACTCAATTCGGAATGGCTTTGGATGAATGAAATGAGAGGGTCTAGGGTCCTATTTATATGTTTTTAGGTGCCCCTTGGAAGCAACCCTACGAATTTAATTAATTTAAATTCTTTATCAAAGGATGTGAGGGTTAAGGGCTTATCACCCTTGATATGCCCTTTAGACATCGTGATCTTCAGATCAGGCGATCGGATAAGCCTTTTCATGGCTGTGATCTGAAGATCAGCCGATCAGATAAGTCTATCCTTATCCTGATAAGCCTTTTCATCATCGTGATCTGATGATCACGTTATCAGATAGGCGGATGCCTATCATAACCGTACGATCGAACGGACACCTCATCATAACCGTCATGTTGACTGGTCAACCAATGACTAGTCAACCAACCATCCTGTTGACTAGTCAATGAGTCAACCGACGGATGTCAGCCGTTGGATCGTGATCAAGATTGTGATTTGATCACCGCATCTCGACCCTTCATCCGATCGATCAACGATCAATTGATCTCAGCCCCTTATCTTGATCCGATCATCTCCATCGTGGATCATCTTGATCTATAAAAAATTTAAAGCCCCTCAAGCGTGCGTGCAAAGTGCAAAGTGCGCCTACAAAGCGCCCATTGCGCCCTTCGCGCGTGCGCAAGGGTGATGCTACGCATCACCCTCAAGCTCTCCACTTATGGTGAGCCTAAGGAACTTAAGCTTCAAGGAAGTGGTTTCCATATAAGTGAACCTTCCTTTCTTGATTTTTCCGATATGGGACTAAATGTCCCCGCAATTTCTCATTCACACACATAAGGCGGTAATGGGCTTTCAAGGCCCATTAGGGTATTTAGGGTCTATTTTGGCCCATTACCCAACAATCCCCCACATGAATGGAAATTGGACTTAGATCAAAGATCATCAAAGATCAGCAAAGGCAAACCCCCACATAAAAGGATTTTAATGCAAATGAATATGCAGACACACTAAAGAGAGTATAATGGGATGAAGTTGTATCGGGATAGGTAGCTTGTGGCTTTGAACCTTCCTTAGTGAGTTGTTATCGAGTTTACTTGCTAAAAGGTGAACACGATGTCTTGAACCTTTCAGCGTTTTGTGTAAACTAAGACAATAACAATCACGCAACTTCTTCCCGAGCATTCTTTTGGTTCTCATGGTTGTGTTCATTTTGGCCCCGAACAACTCCTGGTCTCATGAGTGCTTCAGAGAATTAAACCTTAAAATTCTCATAGAATTGGCCCAGTTCACACTCACATAGGTGATTCTTATTAAGAGTATCCTGCTATACCCCACATGATGTTCATGTCATAAGAATCATTAAAAGCAATGCTTATCCTAGTACCTTTAGCAGGTAGCACCAATTATCATAGGAATGAGTAGGATTGTACATCCTTAGTGCTATCAAGTCTCTTCATAATTTAGTTGTCCCTTTTGAACCTAGATCTTGGGATCTCCAGTCAGCTAGGTTGGGTATCCACTATGAAGATTTTTTAGTTATAGGTTTTAAACCCATTCCCCTCGATAAACAGTTTACTTGATCTCTTGGTAACCCCTTTGTTAATGGATCCGCTAGGTTTTTCTTTGACTGAACATAGTCAATAGAAATTACACCAATTTCAAGTAACTGCTTAATGGTATTATGTCTGCGACGTATATGTCTAGACTTACCATTATACATCTTATTCTGTGCTCTGCATATTGCCGATTGACTATCACAATGTATGCATATTGCAGACACAGGCTTTGGCCAACATGGAATATCTTCTAAAAGGTTTCGAAGCCATTCTGCTTCTTCAGCTGCCTTTTCTAAGGCAATAAACTCAGATTCCATAGTGGATCGAGCTATACATGTTTGCTTAGAAGATTTCCATGACACAGCACCTCCTCCTAAGGTGAATACATATCCACTTGTGGATTTTGTATCTTCTGTGTTAGATATCCAATTTGCATCACTGTATCCTTCTAATACAGCTGGATATCTTGAATAATGTAATCCATAACTTAGGGTATATCGCAGATATCTTAATACCCTTATTAGAGCTGTCCAATGATTTGGACCTGGATTACTTGTAAATCTACTCAACTTATTGACAGCATATGCTATGTCAGGACGAGTACAATTCATGACATACATTAAACTGCCAATTATACGTGAGTATTCCAATTGAGATATGGGTTCTCCAGTATACTTAGCCAAATGTAGATTAACATCTACAGGTGTTTTCACCGGGCTAGTATCATACTTTTTATACTTATTTAATATTTTCTCAATATAATGAGATTGAGATAATATTATTTCCTCAGATGTTCTAGTGATTCGAATTCCTAGTATAACATCTGCAACACCCATATTTTTCATATCAAAATGTTTGATCAACATTTTCTTAGTCTGTTTAATCATTTCAGTATTACTACCAATGATTAACAGGTCATCTACATATAAGCAGATTATCACATACCCTTCAGATAGGGATTTGGCATATATGCATTTGTCACATTCATTTATTTTGAATCCATTTGATAACATTACATTATCAAATTTTATATGCCATTGCTTAGGTGCTTGCTTTAATCCATATAAGGATTTAACAAGTCTACACACCTTCTTTTCTTGTCCTGGAACAATAAATCCCTCAGGTTGTTCCATGTATATTTCTTCATCTAATTCACCATTCAGAAAGCAGTTTTAACATCCATTTGATGAATTTCAAGATTGTTAATGGCTGCAAAAGCGATTAACATTCTTATAGATGTTATTCTACTTACTGGTGAATAGGTATCAAAGAAGTCTATACCTTCTTTTTGTTTGAAGCCCTTAGCCACTAATCTGGCTTTATACTTGTCAATTGATCCATCAGCTTTTAGCTTTTTCTTAAATATCCACTTGCACCCTAAAGGTTTCATACCAGATGGTAGGTCTACCAACTCCCAGGTATGATTATGCATGATGGACTCAATTTCATTATTGACAGCTTCTTTCCAAAAGGGTGCTTCTGGATTAGACATTGCCTCTTTGAATGTCTGAGGTTCATCTTGTAACATATAAGTTACATAATCAGGACCAAAGGACTTAGCAACTTTTGGTCTCTTACTGCGTCTGGGTTCATCTTCAGGATATTCTTCCTGATGACTACTACTAGCAGTATTATCATCATAAGTTCTTTTATTTGAACTTATTTCTAATTTCCTTTTACTTGGAAATATATTTTCAAAGAATGTTGCATTCCTTGATTCCATGATTGTATTTTTCTGTATATCAGTTATATCTGATTTATACACAAGAAAGCGATATGCACTACTATTATGTGCATATCCGATAAATATACAATCAACAGTTTTAGGTCCTATCTTGACCTTTTTGGGGTCCGAATAGCTACTTTAGCTAGACACCCCCACACTCTTAAGTAATTGTAAGAAGGCTTCTTTCCTTTCCATAACTCATATGGAGTCACTTCCTTCTTCTTAAGAGGTATCTTATTAAGAATATGATTTGCTGAGAGAATTGCTTCTCCCCATAAATTCTGTGGTGTACCAGAATTTATTAACATAGCATTCATCATTTCTTTTAATGTGCGGTTTTTACGTTCCGCAATTCCATTAGATTGAGGCGAATAAGGAGCAGTAGTTTGATGAATAATGCCATGCTCTTGACAAAATTCGTCAAAAGGTGCATATTCACCACCTCTATCACTCCTTATGGCCTTAATCTTTTTGCCAAGTTGATTTTCAACTTCATTCTTATAACATTTAAACATTTCTAAAGCCTCATCTTTAGACTTTAGTAGATACACATAGCAGTATCTTGTTGAATCATCTATAAATGTTATAAAATACTTTTTACCTCCTCTAGTTTGAATTGACTTTAAGTCACATAGATCACTGTGAATTAAGTCAAGAGGTTCAGTATTTCTTTCAACTGATGGAAATGGTGTTTTTGCTAACTTAGCTTCAACACACACTTCACACTTGTAATGTGGATCGATTTCATGATTAGGTAATAATTTTAATTTCATTAATTTTCGTAATGAATTAAAATTACATGTCCTAATCTATCATGCCATAAACAAGAGGAGTCAATCATATAAGCAGAAGAAGAAGCTTTATTCATTTCAAGGTTTCTGTGTACAGTCATTACATTCACCTTGAATAATCATTATTCAAGTAACCCCTTCCAATAAATATCCCCCCTTAGTGAGTACAAATTTATCAGACTCAAAGACCATCCTAAAGCCATGTTTGCTTAGGAGGGAGCCTGATATGAGATTCTTCGGATGTCAGGGACATGTAGCACATCATTCAGTAGAAGCTCCTTGCCAGATGTCATCTTCATAACGATGCGGCCAAGTCCTTCTATCTTGGATGTAGCGGAGTTACCCATGACCAAATTTCTACCATTGATAGGAGTATATGATGAGAACATACTCTTATCAGAGCAGACATGTCTGGTAGCTCCAGTGTCGATGTACCACTCATTTGCTTTGTCAACCATGTTTGCTTCAAATACAACAGCTGACAGCATCATCTCGGATACCTCTTTGGATAGGGTTTCAGTAACGTTGACTTCTTTCTTTTCTTTATCCTTGAAACGGCAGTCCTTGGATTTGTGTCCTTGCTTTCACAAACAAAGCACTTTCCCTTAAACTTGTATTTCTTTGGATTGCCCTTCTTCTGTTTAAAGCCTTCGCCTGGAAACTTGTTTCTTCTTCCCTTCTATGAGGTTGGCCTTTGGCTCAGCAGGTTGTCCTCCTGCCTTCTTATCTTGGCTCTTATTGTCCTCCTCGATCCTTAGGCGGACAATTAGGTCTTCAAGTCCCATCTCCTTCCGCTTATGCTTCAGGTAGTTCTTGAAGTCCTTCCATAGTGGTGGTAGCTTCTCTATGATGGCAGCTACCTGAATGACTCGCTGAGAGACATTCTCTCTGCATGTATCTCATGCAGGATGATCTGGAGCTCTTGGACTTGCTCCATAACTGTTTTGTGGTCGACCATTTGTAGTCTAAGAACCTTCCAACCACAAACTTCTTGTGTCCAGCATCCTCTGTCTTGTACTTTTTGTCCAGGGATGCCCATAACTCCTTGGCAGTAGCAATACTGCTGTACACATTGTACAGGGTATTGTCCAGACCATTCAGGATGTAATTTTTGCAAAGGAAGTCCGAGTGCTTCCATGCCTCCACCGCAGCAATGACTTGCTTGTCGGTCTCCCCTTCCTTTAGGACACGGATCTTCATTCAGCACTCTGACCAGGTTCAGAGTTGTGAGGTAGAACAGCATCTTCTGTTGCCACCTCTTGAAATCCATGCCAGAGAATTTCTTCGGTCTCTCGGCTTGAATGGATGTCGTCATAGTAGCCATCTGCAGCACTTCCGTGGTAGCAAGGATTGTCTTAAGATTGTTGTAGGTGGGTATGTTGGCAGATGGTGGCTACCTAATGAATCAGACTGAGGCTAGAGTTTCACTCTATGTCCTTAAGACAATTTCGTCCCGCAATGGTGCTTACGGTCAGTATGACGATTGTCTCCCAGGATACAACAGTCTCTTTTGATGAAAGCAGCACTACAATTCACCAAAACTTTCGAACCAAGAATGCTACTCTCTTTTTAATGCACTATTGCTATACTATCCTTAGGAAAGTATGCAAATGCCTAAGAGAGAAGAAGACTAGAATTGATTCAAATTGAACTCAATTCGGAATGGCTTTGGATTCATCAAATGAGAGGGTCTAGGGTCCTATTTATATGTTTTTAGGTGCCCCTTGGAAGCAACCCTACGAATTTAATTAAATTTAAATTCTATTATCAAAGGATGTGAGGGTTAAGGGCTTATCACCCTTGATATGCCCTTTAGACATCGTGATCTTCAGATCAGACGATCGGATAAGCCTTTTCATGGATGTGATCTGAAGATCAGCCGATCAGATAAGTCTATCCTTATCCTGATAAGCCTTTTCATCATCGTGATCTGATGATCACGTTATCAGATAGGCGAATGCCTATCACAACCGTACGATCGAACGGACACCTTATCATAACCGTCATGTTGACTGGTCAACCAACCGTCCTATTGATTGGTCAACCAACCGTCCTATTGACTAGTCAACTTGACTAGTCAACCAACGGATGTCAGCCGTTGGATCGTGATCAAGATTGTTATTTGATTACCGCATCTCGACCCTTCATCCGATCGATCAACGATCAATTGATCTCAGCCCCTTATCTTGATCCGATTGATCTCCACCGTCGGATCATCTTGATCTATAAAAAATTTAAAGCCCCTCAAGATGATGCGAAGTGCAAAGTGCGCCTACAAAGCGCCCATTGCGCCCTTCACACACGCGCGTGCGCGCGACCCTCAAGCTCTCCACTTGTGGTGAGCCTAAGGAACTTAAGCTTCAAGGAAGTGGTTTTCATATAAGTGAACCTTCCTTTCTTGATTTTTTCGATATGGGACTAAATATTCCCGCAATTTCTCATTCACACACATAAGGCGGTAATGGGCTTTCAAGGCCCATTAGGGTATTTAGGGTCTATTTTGGCCCATTACCCAACAATGTTAACTAGCTTTTGGAGTGATCAACTGATCATGATGGGAGGAAGCAAATGAGGGATGCATGATCTTTTTCTAAGTAAATCCATGTCTTTGATCTTACCAATGGGCATATATTATTGCAAAGATGATTATAACCATGATTTCGAATTCGTTTGGTCTAAATTTTGTCCAACTAAACCCTCGTATTAGAAGCATCTTTCTTTCTTTTCAAAAAGAAGGTGAGCAAAGTGATTTTCTTCATAATTTCATTAAATTAGTATAAATTACAAGTTGATTGGATGGATTGGGGTGGAATGAAAAAAATTACAAAACATCTTATATCCATAAATTAACTAATGGTTGTGATAATATTATAAGGATAGATGTTGGAGAAGTTTTTTTTTTTTTTTTGAGAAAAAAATTTTAAATTTCTTTACTTATAACCAGTTGATCTCAATTCTTTCTTTATTTATCTGGCACTTTCTTTTTTCTCTGCTTATTCACATATTGAGGATATATTGAAAGGTGTCTGTCTCTGAAAATTGAACCTTTCACACTACAAGAGAAATAAAATATTGCGATGCTCAAATGCATTGCAATTGCGTCGCTAAACATGCTATTGCGATGCAATGACGGCGTCGCTCAAATATCCATCGCAATACCCATTTGTCGCAATTGCATCGCAATATTGCGGCTCTCTGTGATGCAACATTGCGTCGCAATACTGCGACGCATGCAAATGCATCGCTAAATTTAAAATTAATTTTTAAAATAAAAAAATTATTATTAAATATTGCGACGCACTAAATTGTGTTGCAATATTGCGACGCATACAGCTGCGTCGCAATATTTAATAATAATATTTTTGGTATAATAGCGATACAATTTGAGTCGATAATGCGTTGTAAATAAAAATTATTTTAAAATATTACGACGCAGGGTCATTGTGTCGCAATATTTATTAAAAATTTTTAAGATAAAATAGCGATTCAATTTTAGTCGCTAATGCGTCGCTATTAAATTTATTTTTAAATTATTGCGATGCCAGGTCATTGTGTCGCAATATTTAATAATAATATTTTAAAAATATTAGCGATGCAATTTCAGTCGCTAATGCATCGCAAATTTTGTTTTTAAAAAATATAAAAAATTAAAAATTAAAACGGTTAATACAATTTTGCTAAATATAAATATTGATACAAACATTTTTCACTCAATCCAAACAATAATAAATTTTTAAAAATAATTTATATATTAAAATTTTAAAGTTTTTACAACATAAAAAAGAAAAAAAATACATCAAGAATCTGGGCAATCACGTGGAGGCTGTGGAGGCTGAAGACTCTGCGACAAGCGGCTAACCATATCCCGCAAATAATGCATCTCATCTCGCATGTCTGCAACCTCCTGATCCCGGCCTCGCATACGATCCTCAAAATCCTGCTCGATCTCCTGGCGAATCTCCTCTGCAATAGATCTGCGAAGGTCCTGTAAACGCTCGGGAGGAAGATCACCAGGAACTCGCGAGCTGGAGGCCTGATGGGAAAATATGTAGAAGCTCTAGTGCCCAGACCATAGACCCTGCGGTCTCGTGGCTGGGCACCAACAGCCTCCAAAAACACACGCCGACTCTCCTCTGCTGAGAGTTCGACGGGCGTCTCCCCATCAGTAGAGTCGACCTGCGATGCCTCCTCGACTCGTGTCTTGAAATTATGAAATCAACAATAAATGAGTTAATAAATTTCTTGAAATAAAATTTTAGAAATTAAACAGATACTACATAAATCTAATTTCTTACCGCAACCTCCCGTGATCGCGTGTCGACCCAGGAACCGTCCCTCCTGGTGTGTGTCGCCCTGAATAGACGAAACTCACCAGGATCTCCGCCCTCCTGCTCAGACTATAAAATAAAAAAATAATATTAATACAAATATTTGTAAATAACTAAAATAGTAATTAAAATATTTATGTTTTCTTACCATACGCCGTCTGTGCTCCTGAATCGAAATGGAGCCCGAAGTATGGCGGGAGAGACCCGTGCCAGGACCGCCCTTCTCAGATCGGCGGTTCGTGCTGGCTGATGCGGACCTCCTGCGCCAGCCATCGGACTCCCAGGCCTGCTGCCACTCGTGCCAAATACCCTCTGGCACGTGCGCAGGACGCTGACCCGATGACCTCCAACGATGAAGCATGTCGGAGTATCGGCGTCGCGTCAGAGCCTCCCATGCTGCCCTAATGGCATCATGGCTGGCAGGATCCCACGTAAACTTTTTCTGCATTAAAATAAACAGTTAGTTTCTGAATTTATTAAGTTTAAGAAATTTTATATCACTGATAAATTGTATTTAATAAGTTTACCTGAAACTCAGAAAAATAAAACTCCCTCGTGGCGAGATACGTGGCGCCAATCGTAGCCACTGGGATCTGCACGCCTCTGAAATACGGCGCTGATGTGGCTGGATACATGATGCTGCTCAATGAATCTGTTAAAAAAATGCATGTTTATAAGTAATTGACTTAAAAACATTAACATATATTTTAATTAGTATATACTTACATCCCCTGAGCATCAAGTCGAAGTACAGTGCGGCCGATGGTGGAAGAACTCTCGGAGGTCTGTGCCGATCGGCTGGATGGTAATACTGTGGAGAGATCGAAGGCTGCGCCTCTGCTGGAGATCCAAACTCTCCATCTCCGACGCTCATGTGATCTGATGTAGCAAGGCTACGTCTCTGCTCACTCCGTCTATCGTCGGTAGATCTACCTCTGCCCGTCATACTGAAAATACTAAAGATTCACACAATTAAATTACGATTAATGATTGACTATGTAAGAATTTAACACTTATAAAAAAAAGTTAAATTTTAAAAAACCTCTATGTTTAATCGGTGTCATTTGTTTCGTGAAATGTTGGTTCAACATCCGATGCCGTATCGGATTGCGAATCAGTTTCATTATCATCGGAAGGAAACCGAACATTTGCATCCGCAATTTCTTGGACATCACCATTTGGATCTCTAAGTGATGTTTCAGGAGCCCTTGTGTCGTCCTCAATTGCATGCATTTCCATCTCATCCTCTTGAAATGCAGGGCACTCGGCTGATTGACTTGATGAACTCTCCTCTAATACGATTGTTGAACGTGGGACGATTTTAGAAACGGCCCACCAATCTCGCTTGTCGTTGCGCAAACTTGGATATCCGCAGTAAAAGACTTGCTGAGCTTGGGATGCAAGGATGAATGGGTCATATTTCTGCAATCTTCGTCGATGGTTCACTTCAACCAAATTGTAGTCGTTATGAACCCTTTTGCCCACAGGAACTATCGGATCGAACCAATCACAACGAAACAATACGGTTCGTTTCATAGGCCAACCGGGATATCAACTTCAACCACCTCTACTAACTTTCCATAATAATCCTGCATATTTGCTCCAACACTTTCTCCTTTAACACACACGCCCCAGTTCTGCGTGCCTCTTGAAGCTGCTAATCGTTCAATCTGAAATTTGTACCCATTTACAAAATAGCCAGTAGAGGTTGTTACGGTCTTCAATGGCCATTGCGATAGACATTTAATGAAAATATTGTCGGTTGTGGACCATGGACCGTTGACCTATAAATTAATAAGCTATTGACATCCAATTCAAAAAATAATAGCCATTATCGAAATTGATTGAGTGATACTACTCACAAATTCATAAAACCAGTAAGCAAACTCCGTTTCTAATTTCTGCCCAATTGCAACTTGACTGATGTCGGGATTCATCTGTCGTTGTCTATCACAAAACATCCTTATGGGATGAAAAGGATGAAAACTAATGTTAGAAATTAAATATTATGGTATATTGTAATTTAAATTTAAATTTTCAATTTAGCATTGAAGTATACACTTACTCAATATATGGATCGACTTCTCGACAGTTCATTAGGATGTAATAATGTGCTGCATTATACTCCATATCGCTAAGATTTCTTGACTTCTGCCCACCAAATGAACGGCCGATAGCTTTAAAAATTGATATTCTACCGTCATTAGCTTCTGCTTCGTCCACACATACGTCATCGTTACGACCATGATTTCGGCTCCTCGTGTGGACGTGACCCTCAAAGTAATGCGAGGCAAAAGCTGAAACTTCTTCGACCAAGTGTGCATTGCATATAGAACCTTCAACCCTTGCCTTATTACGCACATTATTTTTTAACTTCTTAAGATACCTATATGTAAAGTTGCAACAAAAAATTAACAATTTTTCAAGCAATGAAATAATATTTGAAATGTCAACATATCTTAATGATGTATATATTTACCTCTCGAAAGGATACATCCAGCGATACTGCACGGGACCAGCTATGCTCGCTTCGTATGGCAAGTGAACCGGTAAATGCTCCATTGAGTCAAAAAAACTGGGAGGAAATATTCGCTCAAGCTTGCATAAAATAATTGGAATTTCCTCCTCAAGCCTTGCCATGGATGCAGAAGTAATGACTGCGGCAGATAACTCCTTGAAGAATAAGCTGAGCTCCGTAATTGCCTTCCAGACATGTTGCGGAAGCAACTCACGAAAAGCTATAGGTAATAACCGTTGCATGAAAACATGGCAGTCGTGACTCTTCATGCCGAACAACTTGAGCTTATGCATGTCCACACACCTACCGATATTTGAGGCATAACCATCTGGAAATTTTAACCCTCTAAGCCAGTTACATAAAACTTCTCGTGAATTTCTGTCAAGAGTGTAACATGCTTTAGGATAGGTCCCATCGGCACTCCTTCTCAAATCACCTCTTCTGCAGTACTGATTAAGTTCTTCTCTTGACTTTGCAGTATCTTTTGTTTTTCCCGGGATGTTTAGCACCGTGTTAAATATGTTATCAAAGAAATTTTTCTCGATATGCATAACATCCAAGTTGTGCCGGATGAGATTTGTGCTCCAATAAGGCAAATCCCAAAATATACTTCGCTTCTTCCAGTTATGTTCTTTACATATACGGCCATTTATTCTATCTGCATCCGGTTCCCATGCATACATCAACCCCAAATGCTCTATAGAATCAAATAGATCCGTGCCGGACCTAACCGGTTCGGCAAATTTTGTGACTGCTTTGTTCTTCCGGAAGGCGATCAAGTTACGCCTGTAAGGATGATTTGGGGGCAAGAACTTCCTATGGTTATCAAACCATGACTGCTTACCACTCTTCTGCAATGTAAATGCATCCGAATCATACATGCAATGAGGGCATGCCAGACGTCCAGCAGTGCTCCAACCAGACAACATTGCATATGCCGGAAAATCACTTATTGTCCACATCAAAGCAGCTCTCATTAAGAAATTTGTTTCATAGAAATGTCGTAGGCTACGACTCCTGTTTCCCACAACATTTTCAATTCGGCCACCAACGGTTGCAGAAAGACATCAATCTTTTCCTTTGGATTTGATGGTCCTGGAACCAAAACGGTTAAAAACATTGCAGTATCTTTCATGCACTTCCACGGAGGAAGGTTATATACAGTCAGTATCACAGGCCAACATGAATACTGTTGCCCCGCTTGACCAAATGGTTGGAAGCCATCGGTACAAAGACCTAATCTCACATTCCTTATATCTTCAGCGAAATCAGGATGATTTTCATTGAAATGCTTCCAAGCCTTTGAATCTGATGGATGCCGCATTTCATCCTCTTTAGATTCATGTTCGGCATGCCATCTCATATCAGCAGCTGTTGCCTCAGATCTGTATAATCTCTGCAGGCGTGGGGTAAGAGGAAAGTAATGCATCCTCTTGTAAGGCACACTTTTCCTCCTACTTGTACCGGCTCCTCCTTCGGTGTTTTTGAACCTCGATTGCCCACAAATCTTACACCATCTCAGCTCTGAGTCTTCACCCCAAAATATCATACAATTGTTCAAGCAACAATCGATCTTATTAACTGGGAGCCCAAGCCCACGCAACAACTTCTTTGTTGCGTAAAAACTGTCTGCGGCAACATTATCATTTGGCAAAATTTCTTTGATTAACCCAGCTACAGAATTGAACGCCTTTTCTGATAATCGATGTTCTGCCTTAATATTCAACATTCGAGCAGCTGTAGAGAACTGGGAATGACCCTCACACCAGGATACAATTCTTGATTTGCAGCACGCAACATATCATAAAATTGTTGTGCTTCTGGATTTGGTTCTTCCATAAATGTATTCTGATTGAAGTCATTACCCGATGCATTCATCACCATTTGTTCATATGTGTTTAAATTCACAAATGGTTCATCTACGGGAATTGACTCTTGTTGGCCTATAACAGCTGCTGGAATATCCTCTGGTTCACCATGACAGTACCAAACATAGTAATCAGGAACAAACCCCTTCTTACACAAATGCACCTTAACAGTTTCCACATCTCTGTAGGCTTTATTCTGACACCTGTGGAAGTTGCATGGGCACCTAATCCTAGGCCCATCCATCCATTCAGGTTGGCTACATGCAAATGCGATAAATTCTTCCAATCCATTCAGAAAATCTGGATTCAGCAAGCCATCTTTTATCCTTGCATACATCCACGAGCGAGCCCCGCTCATTTTTGACCGACTTATACAAAGTCTGGTAAATCATTAAATGAAACCACAAAATAAAACTATATTAGTATTACTAAATATATAACTAAATTATTTCTTGGCACAACTAAGGTTAATAACAACCATTTAAATCATTTATAAGTAACCAATTTTTTTTAGGCAACTAAGGTCCCTACCATGCAAGGGCGAGCCACGGCTACGATCCTTGGCGTGCTAGCAAGGACCGATGCACAGGTTCATGGCTAATGGGAGGGCTTGAGTTTGGGTCGGGCCGCAAGGCGGTGCGTTTAATCATAGACTTCACAAGAATTCAAGTGTCTTAAATAATTCTACCTTCACTCCATGTCTAAAGGTAAGGCCCTATCCCATTCAAGAATATTTTTTGTGATATGTTATTCTGCTATTAATTATCATCGATCGGTTACATTGAAATTTCGGCAGCATTTCCCCATATGTTCTCCTAAATGTGTGGTATATAAGCCACACTAGGAGAACGTATGAGCAAATACAAACCGAAATCTCACCCAACGATGATTACTAGCAGACTAACATGTCGCAAGAAATATTCTCAAACTGTCCACCAGGACAATTTGAGAATTTGCAAGACTAAGGCTTACAAATTCTCAAACGGGTCTAAAGGTTTAAGTGCTGTGATTATGGAAGTCCGAAGACAATCGAACTTATGCTTGTTATTCTTAACTTCTTGTGAATTATACATGTAATCACTAACTTTTTAAGATTATTGTGTCAAATACAAATGTTTGAAACTAAAATGTAAATCATTGAAACTACTAATTTGTTGCTGAAAATTAAATAATATTACAACAAGACTTTTATTTAGCATTACATAATTTAATGCATCATTCAGTTTGCAGCAGAATATAAATAATCAAGACATAACAAATGTAAATAAGTACAAATGCACAAATACTATTGCATAAACATTCTGCTTAAATTAATTATTGCATAAACATTATGCAAATTAATAATACAACAAGACTTCTATCTAGCATTACAAATATTATTGAATAATCAAGACATAACAATCAGTCTATCCCAAACTTTTTTTTTTTTTTTGACAGTGGCCTATTGGCCGGACAAAGGGGGGGGGGGGGTTCCCCCCCCCCCCTGTTTTTTGACAGTGGCCTGGCCACCGTGGCCAGGCCAGGCCACGGCAGCGGCCGTAAGACAAGAAAGGGGGGGGGGGGTTTCCCCCCCCCCCCCTGTTAAAATTTTTTTTTTGACAGTGGCCTGGCCACCGTGGCCAGGCCACTGCCGGCCACGGCAGCGGCCGTGGCCGGAGAAGACGGCCACGGCACCGTGGCCTGTTTTTTTTTTTGACAGTGGCCTGGCCACCGTGGCCAGGCCACTGCCGGCCACGGCAGCGGCCGTGGCCGCCTTGTCCGGCCGCGGCCACGGCCGTGGCCGGACAAGAAAAAAGGGGGGGGGGGGGTTTCCCCCCCCCCCCTGTTAAAAAAAAAATTTTTTTTTTTACAGTGGCCTGGCCACCGTGGCCAGGCCACTGCCGGCCACGGCAGCGGCCGTGGCCGGAGAAGAGCCACGGCCACGGCAGCGGCCGTGGCCTTGTCCGGCCGCGGCCACGGCCGTGGCCGGACAAGAAAAAAAAGGGGGGGGGGGGGGGGTTTCCCCCCCCCCCCTGTTAAAAAAAAAAATTTTTTTTTTTACAGTGGCCTGGCCACCGTGGCCAGGCCACTGCCGGCGGCGGCCACGGCAGCGGCCGTGGCCGCCTTGTCCGGCCGCGGCCACGGCCGTGGCCGGACAAGAAAAAAAGGGGGGGGGGGGGGGGTTTCCCCCCTGTTAAAAAAAAAAATTTTTTTTTTTACAGTGGCCTGGCCACCGTGGCCAGGCCACTGCCGGCCACGGCAGCGGCCGTGGCCGGAGAAGACGGCCACAGCAGCGGCCGTGGCGCCTTGTCCGGCCGCGGCCACGGCCGTGGCCGGACAAGAAAAAAAGGGGGGGGGGGGGTTTCCCCCCCCCCCTGTTAAAAATTTTTTTTTTTTACAGTGGCCTGGCCACCGTGGCCAGGCCACTGCCGGCCACGGCAGCGGCCGTGGCCGGAGAAGACGGCCACGGCAGCGGCCGTGGCCGAGGGAAATCATTAAAAAAATTTTTTTTTTTAGAGTGTGGGGGCTTACCTTGGTCGAGAGAAGAAGCCGGAGTCGGATGAGAACGCCGGGGAGCCGGAGGACCACAGGGGAGGCGCCGGAGCAGCGAGGTGGGAGCCTTTTTAGAGCGGCGGCGGCTAGGTCAAGACGGGGAAAAAGAAGAAGAGAAGGCTGGATTATAATAAGTAATTAGCGACGCAATTATTTGCGTCGCTATATTGTCGCAATATTTTTTTTTAATTTATTATGTCTTAGCGACGCATTAGTGCGTCGCTAATCCATCGTTAATATGGTTTTATTAAATTTTATGAAAAAATAGCGACTCCAATAATTGCGTCGCTAATGCGTCGCTAACTTGGCGCCAACATCCGGGGAAAATTATTTTTATTTTCTAAATTGCATCGCTAAGGCGTCGCAATAATTTTTTAATATTTTAAATTGATTAAAATAATAACTTATTACAATAATTGTGATGCAATCAGTGCATCGCAATAATTTTTAAATATTTTTAAATGAAATATTTAAAATTTATGATAATAATTGCGATGCAAATTGCATCGCAATAATTTTTTAATATTTTAATCAGCTATATGTATTTTAATAATATAATTGCGATGCATATATTTTGTCGCAATATTTGTTTATTTTTTTAAAAAAAAATGCATCGCTAAGGCGTCGCAATAATTTTTAATATTTACAATGATAATATTTATAATTAATGTTAATTGTGACAAAAATTGCATCGCAATATTTATAAAATTTTTAATTACATAAATTTATTTTAAAACATTGCGACGCAACTTATGCGTCGCAATATTATATTTCTTTTATTTATTAATACTAAAAAATTTATTTTTACTAAAAATAATTGCGATGCATAAATTTCATCGCAATATTTGTTTATTTTTTTCCTAAAATGCGTCGCTACGGAGTCGCAAAAATTTTTAATTATTTATAATGATAATATTAATAATTTATGATAATAATTGCGACGCCTTATTGCATCGCAATAATTTTTTAATATTTTTAATTAGATATATTTATTTAAAAATAATTGCGATGAAAATTATGCGTCATAATATTATATTTTTATTTATTAATACTGAAAATTATATTTACTAAAAATATTACGACGCATACATTGCGTCGCAATATTTTTTAATTTTTCTTCTAAAATGCGTCGCTACGGCGTCGCAATAATTTTATAATATTTTTTAAAACTTTTCATAACGATCCGGCGTTTCGATCGATCGAAGCCCTGATCCCGATCGGCCACGACCGATCTCGGACCGTGGCAATCGGTCCGATCCAGACCGATGCGACGAGATCCGATGGTTCCAATCGATCCAAGCCGTGATCCCGATCGGCCAGGACCGATCTCGGACCGTGGCGATCGTCCGATCGGCGACGATCCGATGGTTGCGATCGATCCAAGCCCTGATCCGATCGGCCACGATCGATCCCGGACCGTTGCGATCGATCCAAGATTGCTGGAGATCCGACGGTTGCAATCGATCCAAGCCCTGATCCCGATTGGCCACGACTGATCTCGGACCGTGGCGATCGGTCCAATCGGCAACGATCCGACGTTGCGATCGATCCAAGCCCTGATCCCGATTGGTCACGACCGATCTCGGACCGTGGCAATCGGTCCGATCGGCAAAGATCCGACGGTTGTGATCGATCCAAGCCCTGATCCCGATCGGCCACGACCGATCCTGGACCGTTGCGATCGGTCCAAGATCGGCGATGATCCGACGGTTGCGATCGATCCAAGTGATCCCGATCGGCCACGACCGATCTCGGACCGTGGCGATCGGTCCGATCGACGACGATCCAACGGTTGCGATCGATCCGAGCCCTCATCCCGATCGGCCATGATCGATTCCAGACCGATGCGATCGGTCTGATCGCCGATCCGACGGTTCCAATCGATCCAAGCCGTGATCCCGATCGGCCACGACCGATCTCGGACGTGGCGATCGGTCCGATCGGCGACGATCCGACGGTTGCGATCGATCCAAGCCCTCATCCCGATCGGCCATGACCGATTCCAGACCGATGCAATCGGTCCAACATCGCTGGCGATCCGACGGTTGCGATCGATCCAAGCCTGATCCCGATCGGCCACGACCTCTCTCGGACCATTGCAATCCGTCCGAGATCGGCGATGATCCGACGGTTGCGATCGATCCAAGCCATCCCGATCGGCCATGACCGATCTCGGACCGTGGCGATCGGTCCGATCGGCGACGATCCGACGGTTGCGATCGATCCAAGCCCTGATCCCGATCGGCCACGACCATCCCGGACCGTTGCGATCGGTCCAAGATCGTTGGCGATCCGACGGTTGCAATCGATCCAAGCCCTGATCCCGATCGGCCACGACCGATCTTGGACCATGGTGATTGGTCCGATCGGCGATGATCCGACGGTTGCGATCGATCCAAGCCCTGATCCCGATCGGCCACGACCGATCCGGACCGTTGCGATCGGTCCAAGATCGCTGGCGATCCGACGGTTGCAATCAATCCAAGCCGTGATCCCGATCGGCCACGACCGATCTCAGACCGTGGCGATCGGTCCGATCGATGACGATCCAACAGTTGCGATCGATCCGAGCCCTCATCCCGATCGGCCATGATCGATCCAGACCAATGCGATTGGTCCGACATCGCTGGCGATCCGACGGTTCCAATTGATCCAAGCCGTGATCCCGATCGGCCACGACCGATCTCGGACTGTGGCGATCGGTCCGATCGGCGACGATCCGACGGTTGCGATCGATCCAAGCCCTCATCCCGATCGGCCATGACCGATTCCAGACCGATGCGATCGGTCCGACATCGCTGGCGATCCGACGGTTGCGATCGATCCAAGCCGTGATCCCGATCGGCCACGACCTCTCTCGACCATTGCAATCCGTCCGAGATCGGCGACGATCCGACGGTTGCGATCGATCCAAGCCGTGATCCCGATCGGCCATGACCGATCTCGGACCGTGGCGATCGGTCCGATCGGCGACGATCCGACGGTTGCGATCGATCCAAGCCCTGATCCCGATCAGCCACGACCAATCCCGGACCGTTGCGATCGGTCCAAGATCGTTGGCGATCCGACGGTTGCAATCGATCCAAGCCCTGATCCCGATCGGCCACGACCGATCTTGGACCATGGTGATTGGTCCGATCGGCGATGATCCGACGGTTGCGATCGATCCAAGCCTCATCCCGATCGGCCATGACCGATTCCAGACCGATGCGATCGGTCCAAGATCACTGATGATCCGACGGTTGCGATCGATCCAAGCCCTGATCCCGATCGGCCACGACCGATCTCGGACCGTGGCGATCGGTCCGATCGGCGACGATCCGACGGTTGCGATCGATCCAAGCCCTCATCCCGATCGGCCATGACCGATTCCAGACCGATGCGATCGGTCCGACATCGCTGGCGATCCGACGGTTGCGATCGATCCAAGCCGTGATCTCGATCGGCCACGACTGATCTCGGACCGTGGCGATCGGTCCGATCGGCAAGGATTCGACGTTTGCGATCGATCCAAGCCCTGATCCCGATCGGCCACGATCGATCTCGGACCATGGCAATCGGTCTGATCGGCAGAGATCCGACGGTTGTGATCGATCCAAGCCCTGATCCCGATCGGCCACGACCGATCCTGGACCGTTGCGATCGGTCCAAGATCGCTGGCGATCCAACGGTTGCAATCGATCCAAGCCCTGATCCCGATCAGCCACGACCGATCTCGGACTGTGGCGATCGGTCCGATCGGCGACGATCCGATGGTTGCGATCGATCCAAGCCCTCATCCCGATCGGCCATGACCAATTCCAGACCGATGCGATCGGTCCGAGATCGCTAACGATCCAACGATTGTGATCGATCCAAGCCCTGATCCCGATCGGCCACGACCGATCTTGGACCGTGGCGATCGGTCCGATCAGCACGATCCGACGGTTGCAATCGATCCAAGCCCTCATCCCGATCGGCCATAACCGATTCCAGACCGATGCAATCGGTCCGACATCGCTGGCGATCCGACGGTTGCAATCGATCCAAACCGTGATCTCGATCGACCACGACCTATCTCGGACCGTTGCAATCCGTCCGAGATCGGCGATGATCTGACGGTTGCGATCGATCCAAGCCATGATCCGATCGGCCATGACCGATCTCGGACCTTGGCGATCGGTCCGATCGGCGATGATCCGATGGTTGCGATCGATCCAATCCCTGATCCCGATCGGCCACGACCGATCCCGGACCGTTGCAATCGGTCCAAGATCGCTGGCGATCCAACGGTTGCAATCGATCTAAGCCCTGATTCTGATCAGCCATGACCGATCTCGGACCGTGGCGATCGGTCCGATCGGCGACGATCCGACGGTTGCGATCGATCCAAGCCCTCATCCTGATCGGCCATGACCGATTCCAGACCGATGCAATCGGTCCGAGATCGCTGACGATCCGACGGTTGCGATCGATCCAAGCCCTGATCCCGATCGGCCACGACCGATCTCGAACCGTGGCGATTGGTCCGATCGACGACGATCCGAGGGTTGCGATCGATCCAAGCCCTTATTCCGATCGGTCACGATTGATTTTGGACCGATCGCTATTTAACATAATTAATTTTTTAAATATATTACAATGCAAAGGGTTGCGTGGTAATTTTTTAATATGATAATTATATATAAAAAATTAATTTTAATTATAATAATTACGACGCAACAAGTGCGTCGCTATATTAAAACATAATTTCCCTAATTAATTTTTTGGTTTATTATGTCGCTAATGCGTCGCTATTTAACATAATTAATTTTTTAAAAACATTGCAACGCACTGTGTTACGTCGCAATTATTTTTTTTCATATTTATACTTTATAAAATTTAATTTTATTTAAAATAATTGTGATGCATTTATTGCATCGCTAAATTAAAAAATAATTTTAATTTATTTTTTGGTTTATTGCGTCGCTAATGCGTCGCTATTTAAAATATTTATTTTTTTTAAAATATTGCGACACACTAAATGCGTCGCAATATTTTTTTAAATATTTATACTTTAAAAAATTTAATTTCATTTAAATTATTTATGACGCAATTGGTGCGTCGCTAAATTAAAAATAATTTTTCTAATTTTCTAGTTTATTGCGTCGCTAATGCGTCGCTATTTAATATATTTAATTCTTTTAAAAACATTGCGACGCACTGTGTTGCGTCGCAATATTTTTTCTGATATTTAAATTTTATAAAATTTAATTTTATTTAAATTATTTGCGACGTAATTGTTGTGTCGCTAAATTAAAAATAATTTCTCTAATTTTCTATTTTATTGCGTCGCTAATGCATCGCTATTTAACATATTTAATTCTGTTAAAAACATTGCGACGCACTGAGTTGCGTTGCAATATTTTTTTTCCGATATTTAAATTTATAAAAAATTAATTTAAAAATATTATGATGCATTATTTCCGTTGCAATATTAAAAATTAATTTTTTTTTATTTTCTGGTTAATTGAGTCGCTAATGCGTCGCTAATTGCGTCGCAATATTTTGTTGTCATAGAGGCGTCGCAAAATGGTCGCAATTTAGCGATGCATAATTGCGTCGCTAAACTTGCGTCGCTATTTCAGTATTTTTTTGTAGTGTCATGAACTCAAATAGTCAAATAGTGCATTAGATAAAATGGTGAAGTTTTCTAACCTTATTATTGATAAAATGCCAAGCTTTAGAACTTATGATGATCAATTCGCAATTGGCTCGTATGGTTAAGAGCTTGATGGGGCTCAAATGATTACTAAGAAGAATACAAGGTCAGAAGTTTATGTTAATGATGTGGACTGACAAGTCTTAACGTTCATGGGTTGGCCTTGATTGGGACTTTACACCCCAATGTTCATTAGATAATTGTGGTCATTTGGTATGCCTTCTTAGCAGTTATGTCTAGGTCAGCCAATCCATACCGTGAGACAGGCATAAAACTCATGGAGCAACAACATCCCAGCACTATCCATTTTATTATGCACCCGGAATTTTGTAATTGTAACACTTTCATACATAAATAGCCCTACAATGATGAGAAATGAATGATTTAAATATTATAACTTAAATTCAGTTGCTACCAATTAATTTATACTTGAATGTTTAAGGTCATATAGACTCTATCCATTAAGAGATTAATTGGACAAGCAAATAGACTTGAGATATTATAAATGATATCTGAATTTATCTGAATGTGCAAAAGTTAGTAGCAGAAGGAAAAGACTATCCATAGAATGATGGAAGAATTCCATTGTGGCATGAAGCCATCCCTGCAATACCAATTAATAGTATGCGACGGGAACGTTGCTTGATAAAGAAGAAAAAATTATAATACCTTTTTACATGAATAGTCTGACATCAAATAAGAAAAAAATAATTTAAAGAGTTATAATTTAAGTCCACTTACTATCAATTAACTTGCATTTGAGTTTTTAAGGCCATGTGAACACAGCTCACTAATAGGTTAATTAGGTCAACATATGAGCTTCGGAGTTACATATATTATAATACATTCATGCATAAATAGCTCCACATCAGGTGAAAAAAGAATGGCTTAAAGAGTCACAATTCAAGTTTATGTGCTACTAATTAACTTTTACTTGAATTTTTAAGATCATGTTGATCTGGTCTACTATCAGGTTAATTGGTAAAATAGGTAAGCTTCGAGTATTACAAATGATACTAAAATTGATTCGAGTATGTAAAAGTTAGGATAACACCAATAATCTTGCTTGTGGTAGATTATAGTTAGTTTGTAGCATGTAACGAGAGCATCACTTGATAAAGAGAGAATAATTTAAAAAGTTATAACTTAAGTTCATCTGCTATCAATTAACTTCTACTTGAATTTTAAAGTTATGAACCCATCTACTGATGAATTAATTGGACTAGTAAATGAGCTTCGAGCATTTCACTAATCTTTTTTTCCTTGATTGAGAGAGACTTCACAGTCCAAAGACCATGCTATTATTTTTTGAGTATGGTCATTTGTTACGTGCTCATGATAGTGAAGCTCCAAATCATGAGGCATGCAGAAGACCCATCTCAAAGAGTCATGATACCATAATCTCATGATCACATCCCAAGCATGGCTATCTTTGACTAGCAACAGGGACAAAAGATGGCACAAAGTCAAAAACTGCGGCATAGATGTGGCCTAGATTCATTTGATCTTGTTCTCATTTCTTATCCGTAGTGCTTCGCCCACAGGGCTTGGTTGGTTCAATGCTTCCTGAGCCTCTAATTTCAGTGGCGCATCACAATCAAGGAGTCCACCGTATAGTGGCAACAATTGCGGCAATTACATTATAGACGAAGGTCAGAGATTGGCATTTTTAAATTCGTAAAACAATTATAAATAGAGGTCCAATAGCCAGTCACAACTAAATTCTAGGCAACCATTATGTTACTCGTGAAACAACCAAGTGACCCTTCAAAATGGCATGTGATTTCTTTTCTTTAGATATCACGTTGTGCTGCTGAAGAAATTCAATTCGTTGAAATGGCTACATATTATCAGGCTAAAGGACCAAGGATAAAAAAAATATATATCAACAAAATGATGATGCCATGTGAAGCCAAAAACCAGAAACTAAGCATTTCTGTGATGGTGCAAATATCTGCTGTCATAGATCCAGACGAAGGAACCATCAAAGAAATAGGCTGGCACACCACAGGTTATGGCCTTCCATTTGTAAACTTATACAAATTTTTGCAACTTCAGAATCTCTTATTGATATCATAGTAGAATCCATGGAATAATATACGAGTAATTATGTATAGCACAAGATATTTGCATGATTGTGTACAAACATTCTACATTCTTACAACTGTTCAATTACAACTTTTCAACAGGGAATCCAATAACTTGTCTGGTTTTTGATGCTAGTGAACGAAGCTCCTCGACCTCTTGATCTGTGAGTCTCCACCCAAGAGCACCAACAAACTCCTTAGCCTGTTCTGCATTTTTAGCTCCAGGGATGGGCACAACATTCTCCTGACATGTCAACCAGTTCAGAGCAACCTGGGGAAAAAAGGAAGAAATATATCCTTCCTGTTAGGAGACTGTTTTTCATTTTTGGCAAGAAGCAGACGACTGTATGAAATTTTATTTTAGCCAGTATTTATTAATAAACTCAAGTATGTTTTACTTTGGTGATCGGAGCTGGAATAATGTTTTAAAACTGCATAAAAATCACAGTTCATAATTTCATGTCTTAAGTGTTGGAATATTTTCTTGTCTTGGCAGCCTTTCCCTTCTTTTCCCCCTAAAAAACAGTATGTAGCTTCTGCATGCAACATGAATCACGCAACAATCTCTTCAATATGAGAGTCCCAAGTGTATATAAAATGGAACTCTTTTTTTATTATTATTATAAAACATCTAAATTGGTCCTCTACCTTTCCCAAATTGTTGGATAACCTATCTAATTCTTCCCTATCAAAAACATGTGTGAGCATATAAAGCAGATATCCTTTTCTTCTGTACAGAGAATCCACATCAACTAGTTGTCCTTTTCTGAACGGTTGCAAACCTATTCAATGCTCATCTCCAAAAGAAAAACAGAGAACAAGAACAATAAGGATATCTGGGGCACAAATTCCTTTACATTATGGTTTGCCACCAGTATGCCTATAGAATATCAGCATATATTCCGATAAGCTAAGCAATCTTAGGTTATGAATTGCAATGCTGTAGACATGAGCATCAACAAAACCACTTGTATTCTCTGAAATATCAGCCGCATTTCTCTATATCTTTGTCCAATTTGACTCATAGAAAATTTCACTTCTGTTAGCAATTCATAAAACAAACACAAGTAAACAAACAAGCACAACCAGTTCATGACAGAAGAATGGAACCTGTGCGGGACTTTTGCCATAACTCTGTCCGATCTCTTTCATCCTAGTCAGCAGAGGTTGGAGCTGCAGAACATGTAATCCCTTTAAAAAAGGTTGGATATGGTATTAAAAGAAACACGAAATCTCAATGCAGCAAATTCTTACCTCTTTGAGGACTTGAGGAGTGTAGATCTGGCCCCTAGGGCCTGTTGGAGGATTCTCTGGTGTATACTTTCCAGTCAGGACACCTGAAAAATACCACAGGTTAATATCGAGAAAATTTCAGCCTCTCGAATATGAACTCACAAAAATTGAATAGATACTCGGATCACAGCAGTAACTGCTTATTGTCAAGTCAGACTATAAGCAAGTCATTCCAACTCTGAAGCATTTGTACACAGCAATGCATGAGTTCTTCTAATTAGTGACCAAAATTATGCTAACTATTTTAGAAAAGAATCCAAATATCATTCAAAAACCAGAATTCTGAATTATTTTGCGGGCATCACAATTTGCTACATAGAGGAAATGTTTTTATTTCCCCATATGGTACTGCCAAAAGGTTTCACAAAGGTATATTCCTCACACATAACCATAGTTTTATATTTTGGTAGGACACCCCATGAGATAATGAAACAGATAAGTTTCTACAAGACCTTAAATCCTGTAGGACAGGACTGTCCCACCCCATCCTGACAATTGGAAAGGGGATATCTTATGATGTGCCAACGGGGATGATGGTGAGATGGTCCCATCCTGACATTTGGAATAATAACCATCTCGGTATTCCATAGGACATCCCACTGGAATTTTAAATTGTGCCACCCTAAGTATAGGGATGAGATAGTCTGCCATCATTTTAGCATCTTGATTGACACGTCCTAGGACATCACTCATTGGTAGCATATCCTATTCCATAAAAAAACCAAGATGAAGTTTATGTTGGCCCAAGGGGCAACCCAAGAGGGAAGGTGAATTAAATTGATCAAAAACTTAACCTCAAAAACCTCAAAAGCTAAGTGCTTAAAAACAATTTAAATAATTGAAAACAAAGCACAAGTGAAATATAAAAACTATGTTCAAGATATATCAAGAGGCAAGAGAGAATTAATGTAGGAAAGTAAAGTGCAAGAAAATAAAGGAGGTACAAAGATTTATAGTGGTTTGGTACCTCTTACCTACATCCACTACCCAAGACTCTTTGGGATTTCTACTATGCCAATCTTCTTAATCGGACGAGGATCAAACCCATAAACCCTTCTTTTACTAGACTTAGGAGGAATCCTTACAATTCTTTTTCGGACTAAGGATGAACCCTCTTCCTCCTTTTACACGGGTAAGCAGGAACCCAAACCTCTCTTAAAGAAGAGAAACACTAAGAGTACTTTCATAAAGAAAGTAGATTTGCAAATGCGGCACTAAACTTGGGAAAGGAGAGTATAAGCATACTGAACTCAAAAACCCTTTTTTACAAAGATTTTTCAATGGATTTCATATCATTTTTTCATGCTCAAACCACCCACAAAGTCCTAATTTTATAAGGGTTGAAGAATATAGCCATTAGGACTCAAAGGCAGCTGCAATGGTCAAATAAAAATATAACTATTGGGGCTGTTAGAGCCCAGCGGTCAACCACCCAAGCTAGGGCCAATCGACCACCCTAGCTTGGGCAGGTCGACTGTCAAGCCAGACAAAACCCTAATTTTTAGTATTCTGCCTGGAACAATCTAGCTCGGTTGATTGTTTTGAGGTTCTATCGATTGTACACATCCAATTTAGATTTTTATAATAATTTTACTTTAATTATTGATACAAACCTAATCTAAATCATTTTTAAGGGTTTTGAGCCTTGTGCATTTATTCTCCTACCAAACTTTATAATGTGTCCTTAGAAATAATAAAATTACAACATATAAACCATTCTTTTAGACACTTTTGAGTCGGATGGTACTTGATTTGATGTTGTTCTCTTTCGACTTGAACTTCTTGCATTTTACTTGAGTTCCTTGCAAATTGGGTATATGTCGAAATAAATTTTGCACGTCTTGGTTTGTTCCGATCATGGTACCTATCTTATTGTCACAAACTCAAGCATTGCATTAATCCTTCAATTAATGTCCTATTATCATCAAAATATGTATTATTGAACCTTTAGGTTCAACAATTTAAAACCTTCCTCATAACAGCTAGTAAATGATTCTTAATTTATATTGCAATAGCATTAACCATTAGAGGTTTTTGCAATTCACCATTTTATAAACTTGAATCTATAAATAAAAAGTATGGCAAATAAATTGATGAAGCAATTATAGTGTCCTGAAATTATAAGACAAGTGCCTGTTTCAAGTAGGAAACAAATTTTACCCACAGCAATGGAATATTAAGAAGCACTTTTGGGCATTAAACTCACTTTATATATACCCTTCATAGGCCATCACTAAAAACAATACTTAGCCATTGTCCAAAGCTATGAAATATGTGCAACTACTCTGTAATGTCAAAAAAAAATGTACATGGTATAGCAAACTACAAATATATGAAGCATGCCTTGAGCAATAGGAGAATATGCAATCAAAGTGATGCCCAGCTCATTGCAAGCAGCCTTCGCACCATTTTCCTCCGGATTCCTGTATATGAGACTGTAGTTCACTTGGTTCGAAGCCAGTGGAATTCCCCGCTTCTTGAGTTGATTATAAGCATCTCGAAGACGTTTTTCTGGAGCATATAAAAAACAAGATTCGTTATGCTACCATATCAAGAACACTCAACTTGCAGCAAAGGTCACCAAAGATAAGCTCCACTAAGCCAATTACCACTATAGTTCGAGACCCCAACAGCCTTTACGAGGCCCTGTTCAACAGCATCTCCAAGTCCATCAATGTATCCTGAATTAATTTTGAAATAACTGAGTCACCTTGTAATTAATTTTCATGTAACATGGAATTAGTTACTTAGTTACAGAGCAAGACATTGCTACCACATGTACTCAAGGATGCGTAAAGATCAACTACCTTCGTTTCCCCAAATCCCTGGCCTGAAAATCACCAACACTTATTACATCAGTTACCATTGCACTGAGATAGTTTGCAAGGAATAGCAGCAGGAAGAGACTTGACAAGCAGACCAGTGAAGCTGGTAGAGGTCAACTGAGGAAAGACCAAGACGAGAAAGTGAATTTTTGAGAGCAGAAAGGACACTCCCCCGGCCAAACCTCCAAGGCAAAGCTGCAAACTTTGTTGCCACAGCTACCTCAACTGATTCTTTTTGTTGCCTCTCCTTAATGAATCTGTTATTTAATGCCAATTTAGCAACAGTCAAGTAGAAAGTGTCAAAGAAAGTGTTAGAATTCAAAAATCTGAAAAATAGAAGTAGAGAACAACCTAAAAAGAAATGAAATAAGAAACTGAGAATTATCTGGTCAGGTACCTGCCAAGTAAAGTTTCTGAATTCACTGCTCCCATGAACTGCAAAAAGGAAAAATGCATAGATTTTCATTCAAATATTTATGCCATCAAATAAACTCTAGGAGAAAGAAGAATAGAAAAATGCCATCCTACCGCTGCACCATAGACTTCAGCTGTATCAAATAAGGTTATGCCACCATCAATGCTTGCATCAAAAGCTGCCTTAGCTGCCTTCAGCTTCTGGTCTGGTATCTCATTGGAATGTAAGATTTTGTATAGAAAACATGAGTTGAAATCTAAAATTTCTATCATATTTTTCAACTCAAAAATGAATTAAAAAAAACTAGGGACACTATAAATATCAAAATTAATATAAGTATAACCAAAAATAGATATTATTATCATATTCCACAAAGGAAAATCATGAATTCATATAATATAAATACGTTTATAGTTATATAAAAAGTGTTGCCTAATTGACAAGTTTTGCAATTAGAATGACAGGCAAAGAAATTATCACAGCAATAAGTGCTGCTATTAGCACACCAATAAGAACATGGAAGGTCTGCACCTTGTATGATAATAATAGCATGATTACTAAATGAAAACATCAAAATAAACCCAGTCATAGGTGTGATTAACAGCCACGTAAAAGTTTGTAAAGCATGATTCTATGATATGGACAAAATTATATCATCTAAGCCCATTTGCTCATCTAAACAATAATTACACATCACACAACAAAACTCAACTCAACTCAACTCAACTCATCTAAGCCTTTTCCCAACTACATGGGGTCGGCTACATGAATCTGCTTCCTCCACTCTGCTTTATTCAGGACTAAGTCGACATTCAAATTACAAATAATCATATTTTTTTTAATTATTTTTGTCCATGTTAATTTAGGTCTATCTCTACCTCTATTCTTATCATGAATTGTTAAAACATCACACAACAAAAGAAGACTTAAAATTAACAAGAGAGCATTGTGTTCTAATCTACAATGACAAAAATGCTTCCATCAATACTATCAACAGTGACATTAATGCCTCATGAAATTCACACCAAATCATTACCACAGAATATGAGTAATGTGATATTTGCTTTGGTACATTTTTAGATTTTTTAACTTTTTTTATAGATTAAATCTGAGCCATCTAATTAGAGAGGGATAAATTGGACAAAAAGGATATTTACCAATACAACTGGTGTCCTTTGCTCCTCAATCTCCCCATTCCCCTCCACCATGACCTGCCCTTCCACTTGTCTCTTCCACCATCTCCGATCCTGCTCTTATCCTGAACCCTCCCCCCTTTCTCCCTTTCAAATGCACATTTCTTCCCAAGCCTCCCACCCATCTCCAATCCCTACCCACTACCCAAACTCTCTCTCTCTCTCTCTCTCTCTCTCTCTCTCTCTCTCACACACACACACACACACACACACACACACACGTGAGCATGCTGGTGCACGCATTCATCAATCAATCAGTATAGGCTACGATAATTGGTCTGTAAGACCACAAGGGGAGAGAGCAACACCAATACACTTTAGAAGCATTGGCATAAAAGAGTGAGAAAACAAGAGAGAGCATAAGTTCCATTGGAAGGGGGCCACACCGTTTATTTCAAGTAATATGAACAGTCCATAAAAAATGTAACACATAAAACTCAAGCAATATAGGAGCCAAGATTTATTCTAAAGAGGCAACACTTAAAGCCCTGAAGATTAGCCTGACTTAAGGAGAAGCCCTAATGCCACATGGACAAATGATGTGACAAAGACTTATTATAAGATCAATCATACTTTTGGTAAAGCGCACTAAAATCTAGCATTTTTGTTATGATCAAAATCTTACCGAACTATAGACTATCTTTTAGTCACCAATGAAACAAACTAAGGCTTCTCTATTAGAGAGCATCAAGAAAGTTACATTTCTTCTAGAATCCAATATGCATCTATTTTCTTGATCTTTTTCCTCTTTTTATTAGGCTTTTGAGATAGGATCTAGGGAATAATATGGAAAGGAAAGGGGCTAAAAGATACCATAAGAACCAACCTGAATATTTATTTAGAACTCTTACTATTTTCGTGATGATCTCATGAATCACAAAGATCATGAGAATGTATGATTTAAATGTCTGTTTCAGGAAAGTTTCAGGCTTTCAAGCTTTATAAACATCCATGTAATGATTCCCTTGAAGAGTATGTTGGATAAATTTGAAACAAATTTAACTCTGTCCCTAAAATCTCTTGTATGAGTTGAATAATTTGGTATTTTTTCCTCTATTGTGCCTATTTAGGTTGTTGGGGAGATTTTAAAGCAATAGCTAAAAGAAAAACTTGCCAAGGAACTACTTAAGAGGAAGTAGATATAAGCAATATTAGGATTCAATAATTACAAGACTAGATAGCACAACTTTGGTTGGAGAATGATCACATTGTTAGTACGAGACCATTAGCCAAGAGGAATAGATCAGATGCAGAAGTGACTTACAACCCCTTCCACCACCATGCTTTACATAAGAAGAGGGTGAACAACTGTGACAAGCACGGTTTCCAAGACCACAATGGCTTTTATGGCATAAAAGTGGAACTTCAAGAATTCCGTGTGCAACTGTCTGAAGGACTTGCCAAGTGGCTCATGATGGTGGAGCGCTTTTTCTATGTGACAAATATTCCTAAGTAAAGATTATGGCCCTAAACTTCATCGTTATGCTTTTATTAGGTGGAAAATAAGCAACAATTGAAGTTTAGCATAAGTAATGTAGGATAGTTCAGGGAAGAGACCACATTAGGGTTTAGGATGGAGCTGAAATCTACATGTTACCAAAATTGCAGGTTAAGACTTCAGGTTTAAAGAAAAATAAAATAAATGGTAATGTCTTTGAAGTAAATAGGTAACGAATGAATACTATCTAACCTAGGGTTTAAATTGAACCTTCAATGTTTTATGCAATCGAACAATTGAAATCAAATGCTTTCTGGAATTTCCCTAAAAAATAATCTAAGATGTATTTGATATGAAAGATCTATGGGAAATAAAAGGGTGTTTTTAATGTAGAACAAATACTAGAAAGATACACTATGAACATAGAAAAAGAAAAGAAAAGAGAAGGAAGAAAAGGGCTAATAAGAAGAGAAAGGATAATATCAGACTCCATTCAAAATCTGACAATTACACCTAGTGTTTGAAGGTCTTAATGTCCATTGCAATCACAATAAGAGAGCGAAAAAAGGAACCATCTATTTCTTCATTAATCAATCATCAAACTCAACTACAAAATCCCAAAACTACCCCCAACAAAGCACGATTATTGTTCACAGTTATTGTGGTGTACATGGTACATAAACAATAATGCTACATTGTTTAGCCTCATCAAGTTCATAAATAAATATTAATATTTTAATCTCAGCACTTGATTTCAAAATAACCTGCTAGAACTAAACATAACTAGAGATAAAGGGAAAATGCTAAAATTGATAATGATAATTAATCTAATAAAATCCCCAAGTCACAGCCTTATAATGCATCATGGCACGATCTTGGATCATCATCAATCAGCAAACCCATGATCACCAAATGGGATAAGATGCCAAAGCATTTCCAATGCTGCTTCCTTTGGAGCATTCACATACTATTGATTAAAGATACGTGAGTTTATGGTAGGAAATTAGTCCCAATTGAAGATAAAATGAGAAAAAATCGATTAAGGTGATTTGGACATATACAACAAAAACTTTAAGTGCTACGGTTAGAAAGAGTGATCTTTTAACAATCCATGATAATGATAGAGGTAGAGTTAGACCTAAATTAACATGGATAAAAATAATTAAAAAAGATATAATTATTTATAATTTGAGTGCTGATTTAGTCCTGAATAGAGCAGAGTAGAGGAAGCAGATTCATGTAGTCAACCCCATGTAGTTGGAAAAAGGCTTAGATGAGTTGAGTTGTTGAGTTTGTGGCAAGGAGATAAAGCATTGCTAGCAATCTCAAGGAACTCTTCAAATTCTCTATGTAAACATGCCCCAGTGAAGATGAAGGAGCCTAGGTAGCCCGCTACCTTAACTGTTGCAGCTTGTCATCTACAAGGAAATCATGGATCATATGATGCGGCATGTTGACAGCACTTATCAAAAGGCATCAAGCTGAAAGGAAGCTAAAGAGGGTCCAAGCCCTTTGTAGTCCTTCAACGAACTGGCAAAGTATGCGAGGGAAGTCCTGTTCCAGTGCCATGGGACATGAACCAATGAATGACACTAAACATTACAATTCAAACAACCAATGACTGACAAAAAAGCTTGTATGAACCAGGGCAACCTCCTAAACACTTCCAAGAGAATGCCAACAGCAACAACTCTCTAATGGAATCCACCTTGCTGATGCCAACATGAGTTCGATAAAGGCAAAAAGAAGATAGATGATCATCGTGAACCCTGAGAAATGTAGTGCATGATAACAAGCCCAAAGTGTGTTTCATCGAGATAGATTCATATGATGGTCCAAGCCTTCTGATTCACCAACCTCCTTGTCTATTCCAAGAGAACGCGTTCGGCAACAATCCACTAATTGCACATTGCCATGCCTACATGAGTATGACAAAGGCAACAAGAAGATAGATGAAAGTTTTAGATTATGGGGAATGCAGTGCATGATAACAAGCCAAAAGTGTGTTGCATTGAGATACAGGTAGATGATGGTCCAAGCCTTATGATTCCCCAAATTATGTTCTTTCTAATGGTAAAAGATGAAAACTAGTTATGCACCAACATCATTTGAGAAAGACACATGACGGGAGGAAGAATATGTGTCACTATCATCAACAACAGGTCGTGCAAGAACGTTGTCTTGGGGGAGGTTGCTGGCAAGCTTCACCTAAAGATTGACAAGCATCCCCAACCTCACAAACTTCCATGGTTTGATAAGGCAATTAGGTAGCCATTTCTAAGTGCTCTCTATTTTATCTTGTCATGGACAGGGACTACTTTGAGGGCATTGATGTGCTGTTGCACCTATAGATGTGTGATATCCTTCTTGATTTTCCACGACAATATGATCGAGATGTCTTACATGATAGAAGATGGAAGACCTACAAGAAGAAATGCCTAAAAAACCTAATGTCACATGGACAAAATGGGATGAAAAAGTTTGATTGTAAAAATTAACCATAATAAGGAAATTCTGCTAGAGCTCACCAAAATCTGTCATTTTTGCCATGATGAAATCCTATCAGAGTCCCTCAATTCTCTTTCAGCTATAAGTTGAAGAAAATAAGATGTCTTCATAAGAAAGAGACAACAAAGCTATTTTTTGCAGTTTTTCCTGTTTTGAGTAGAATTTTGAGATGGCATGTAGGAATTAACATAAAAGGAAGTCAAAAATACCACATTGGCCAAGATCAGTTATTTATTTAAATATCTCTTTTAGGAATGGACTAATGTCTTGAGCTGTACAAATACCCATGTCATGATCCCTTTTGGAAAAAAATGTTGAATGAAATTGAATGAAACTTATTTTCTGCCCATAATTCTCTTTGTGAGTCTAGTGTTCTGCTGTTGTTTTCTCCTATCTTGCCTACTTTGGTTGTTGGGAGAATTCAAAGTCTTAATCATCAAGAGGACTACTTCATGATATCGATAAGTTGTTAGTTGTATCATAAACTTATCCCATTTAAACCCTGGATATCAACATTGATACACTTCATCAATCCTTGTACAACAACATAAACAATAAAAACTTAATTCCAAACTAGTTGGGACTCCCCATCAATTCATTTGATCCAATTAAACACATAAAAGTAACAAGAATAAAGCTAGAAGAGAAAAATGAACCGCTGGGTACAAGGAAATTACTGAAACTAAATTGATCTAAGGAAGCTAATGTTCTATTGAAGCTTGGGAGAGTCTAAGGTAGCCCAATTCAACCAGATTGTCCGTCTATCATTGAGAAACATATTCAATGGAAGAATGAGTCCACCATGGCACCTAGACAATATTATCCTAAAGATATATAATATGGGAAGCAAATTCTATGTGGTAAAGTATCAATATGTAACAAGGAAACTCTATAGTTTCACAGATTGGTCAGCTCATGCTCAACTCAACTCAACTCATCTAAGCGTTTTCCCAACTACATGGGGTCGGCTACATGAATTTGCTTCCTCCACTCTGCTCTATTCAGGACCAAGTCGACATTCAAATTATAAATAGTTATATCTTTTTAATTATTTCTATCCATGTTAGTTTAAGTCTACCCCTATCTCTATCATTATCATGAATTGTTAAAAGATCACTTTTTCTAACTGAAGCATCTAAAAGTCTACGTTGTATATGTCCAAACCACCGTAATCGATTTTTCTCATTTTATCTTCAATTGGGGCTACTTCTATCATTTCTCTTATATGTTTATTTCTAATTCTATTTTTTAAAGTTTTACCGCATATCCATCTTAACATACGCATTTCTGTTATACTTAATTTATTTACATGTTTCAATTATCCAATACTCTGTTCCATATAGCATAGCTAACCTAATAGCAGTTTTATAGAATTTTTTTTTAATTTTAATGGGATGCGCCGATCATACAATACTCCCGAAATACTCCTCACTTAATCCATCCTACTTTAACTTTATGATTCCCCACTTGTGGAGGTCAATTGCTTGCCTTTTTATAGTTGGTAAATTGAACTGTTTCATATTGCCAGATGAAAAAGAAGAAAGAAAGAAAGAAAAGATGATATAAACAAAACCCAATCAAACAATTAACCAAATAAAAAGAGGACAACAACATCATCATCATCATCATCATCATCAACGACAACAACAACACATTCAGTTATCCAACAATGCCCACTCCCTTCCAGTTCACAGGACACAAAAATTCGTCCTTTCATTCAGATTATGATATCAAACTCAAAGATACAATAATGTCATAGCAATCAACGGGAGAACATTACCATCCCATCCGGAGTCATTCCAGTAGCTGGTGTCTCCCCACGACCAGGCGCCTATCCCCAACCTGCTGACCTTCACATCCGAGCCTCCCAGCTTCACTTTGTCCTCTTCTTTCAAAGTTGTGACATTCTCAGAAGCCACGGCTCTCGTTGTAAGAGTTCTCCTGCCACGGAAGGGGCAAAACCCCGCACTGCTGAGTTGCAGAGCCATGGAAAGCCCCAACTACGCCAAATAAGAAGGGGGAAGGGTAGGATCACAAAAACAAGGGCTATGCTCCAGAATTCTGACAATAACGTCGAAAGATTAGAACTCGAGCAAATTTACAACCAATTTGGCAGCAAACTCGAATTAATTTGATGAATTAAATAGGAGAGGAGTTGGGTTGTTTGTGGATTAGCGATAAGGGGATCAGGGTGTGTGGTGAAACGAAGAATCGGGTATGGATTTGTGGAATTTTGGAAGAATTTGTCGGATTTCGGTGGCGGCATTGGATCGGATTTTCTTGGTGGGACTTTTTTGGTTTTTTTATTATTTTGTGTTTTTTGGGGGGTTTGGTGAGGCTACGTCGCATGTTTCAAAAAATTTAAAATATATTTTTAGCCTTTCAAACTTTCATGAAATATTTATTTTAATTTTATTTTTTTACAATTTAATTTTTTATTTTAAAATATTATATTTTTAATATTTTAGATATAAAATTAATTAAAATTAATGAAATAATTGATGTATTATTGGAATAAATATATAAACTATCAGTAAATTATTAAAAACTTAAGTAATAATACACTTTTCTATCAATTAATTGATCTTATGTAATGGAACGGTAGAAAAATAATATTCTTAAAATATAAAAATTAAATGTAATAACTAAATGTGATCAAAATAAATTTTAAAAAAGTTAAAGGATTAAAAGTAAATTTTAGTTAAAAAATAAATATATTTTTAAATTTGCTAATTGGATAATATTTTGAGTAAGATTAATTTGTGCATGGATATATAGCCATTGAGGTTTGTAGTCGTTTGATCCCTTTGATATCCTAACCTATGTTGGTGATTACCTTCCATGACCCGTCTCTCTTTTTCCAACCATCCATATCCTCTTGATCTCATCCGATTGCTTTCTTTCACTCTTTAATTCCACCACAAGCTTTTCATGTCTATCTCTTAATTACTGCTTTTCCTTCCTATTAATCTTGCTATAAAGGCTTAAGTAGAGTTGATTAAACATCGAACATGCTTAATTTTTATGTTAAAACTATTTTTTTCTTCAAAAGTGCTCTAACCCATAATCAACTCCTACTTTGGATCTTACTTTCTATTTATAAATGATGGAGAAAAAAAGTTAAGAAAAAAAAGCACCTCCAACCAACACCATTAGCGATATTTACCGGCCAAAAGGTAATTAATTTCTTTACATATAACTTTATACAGTACTAAAACTCTCCTTTTTCATTATTTTTATTTAGTGCTTAGCTAAGAATTTAGCATTGAAAAAGGAGAAGACAGGATATGTTATTCTTCTATTTTTTTTTTTCCTCTATCTACTCTTAAAATATATAACAAAATTAAAAGATAATTTTATTTTTCCATAAAATTTAAATTATTGTAAAATCAAATGCACATTAAATTCACTTTGATCTCTCATATTTATCCTTCAAAATATCAAGTAACTAAATAAATTCATTTTATTCCTTTTAAATTTTTCTTTAGAAACAAACTAAACCTTTTATTTTGATAACAATAGAGGAAGATTATAATCATTCATAGCAACCTGATTGGCTTCTATGAAGACAAGTGATATATGGAGCAAATCCGGCCATGGTAGAAATAAAATGCAAGATAGCATGTAGATTAAAGATGACTGCAACCCCCCATTTCCACACAACCATGAGATAAGGTACCACTGCTGAATCCCTTCCAAGATTATATTATTAAAAGTCTGAAAATTCGTGATAGTTGCATGTAGACCAGCAAATTATTCACTTTGAAGAACCATGGTTGTGAGGATGACCAAGAAATAAGTTTAAAAGATATCGATCCATAGGAAAGTGTGGAAAATAACCCTAAATACCAAAGCCACCGTAATGAATAAGAGAATCTGAATGAAGGAACCCCTCCACATGGAAAAGAGCCTGACTGACAATAATCCTGGAAATATGCCTCAAATCCACCAAAGATCCAACAAGATATTTCTTCATGTGACTAAAGTACAAAAGGAAGTTAAATTACTGATTTGAGCGTTAATTTGTTATTAAATTATAATAATATTTTCTAATTAGATCTAGACACTAAATATATTAGTACCTAGCTTGAGATCATGAAATATATTTCAAAAAGATGCACACAAAAGTCAAAAAAAAAAAAAAAAAGATTTTTATCGAATGGCTAAAAGCACTAACAGGTCCACAAAAGACTAACACATAAACCTTAGAAAAAATAAAAACAAAAATAAAAGATCCGATACAATCTCAACCACTTTAACTCCTAGACTTCTTTTATCACTAAAAAATAGAAACTTGCGAATAAAAAAAAAGGTGATATCTTGCAAAGTTAGGCAAGTTGCAGAGCAGGCCTAAATTAACTTTTGAAACAAATCTCTAATAGTTTTATAATAAACTAAGAATCAGTAAAATTTAATCCCTATGTAGCAGGTTATAATTTTTAAGTCGCGGCCACAAGCTGGCACACGCAATATATATGAGTCAAGGATCTTTTATCTTCAAAAGTTGCATCAAAAGTCTACCCGGAGTCGAATTGGAGAAAAGAGTCTTTGGTTGCGAGCATTAAAAGAGGAGGATGAGAAGGTGCATGCGGCAGTCAACACGAATGAGAATATTAGTGAGTCCCATATTTTTGATATAAAAAAGATAGATCAAATACAAAATATTTTTTGATTTCAAAAATAATACACTTTGACCATTGGTTCCATTAGGTGTCTTCGTTTGACTTCATTGGAAAGTTTTGCCGAGTTCACACATACTATGTCATAAAACTTTGCATTTTATTTAGAGAGAGAGAGAGAGACGGCAATATATATGCATGTGATCGATGTGAAGTCATGAACGGCAAAGATAACATACACTCTGGTATACAATGGAGGTACATCGATCAAATAATTCGAGAAACCCACAAATAAACATCACCCAACAATACAATCCCATTCTATCACCCTATAAACTTGTACTAAATAATCCTATTCCAACATAATCTCTCATACAATGCATGAAACTGGACGGCAATCTGGTCCTCATGCCCATCACGGGCTATCGCTTGCTGGAGGTGGCGTGAGGAAAGGAATGCCAGGAATCTTCGGGATCGAAGGGAAGGTTGGAATAGAAGGGAAGTTTGGAATGGAAGTTATTGGAGGCAGTGCGATCACCTTAGGGATAGCAGGCATGGTAGGCAGGGGTGGCAGTACTGCAACGTTCGGCACGACGGGCATTGGTGGCACTGCAAACTTAGGAACGGTGGGTATCGCCGGCATTGGAGGCATGGCAACCTTCGGAACACCCGGTATCGCCGGCATTGGAGGTGTTGCCAGCTTTGGAACAGTCGGCATCGGCGGCAATGTGGGCTTGGGCAGGGTTGGGATGGCCGGGGCCGCAGGTGGAGACTTCGGCGCGGAGGTGTCCAAGAGATGGCGAGCTGCATGGCTTACGTTGTTGAGGCTCAAGAGGACGAGGGCAACAAGGAGGGCGAGGCTGGGGTTGGAAGCCATGGTGTTGTATCACAAGGTACTTTGGATGGCTATGGGATGATGGGAAGGAAGCTAATGTTGCTTGGTATTTATGGTGGAGGGGTTGATGCGAGGGGGAGTTTGGCGATTGGTGGTATGACTTTTAGTTATGTTAGGAGGGTAGAGCTTGGTGGTTGGCTTTCATTTGGGTTGTGTGTTTTCGTGTTGGGTGGGAAAGATTGGGTTGGTGGACGCTGTGTTCTATCGTTAGTTCACCTTCTCAACCATACGAGTAACAGGAGTCCAAAGTTGACGAATGGTTAAGAAATTTTATGTGGAGAGGTGGGCTAACATTAACTAGTTTTCGTCAGATGCTGATTTAATTATTATTAAGAAATCTGAAATTGGTCAACAAAATTTATCACCTAAATATGCAAACCATGAGTCCGATCGGTTCTAGGTTAACATAACTTGACCCATTTCTCTTATTATAATGGACCCATATAGTTGGTTCAATCTAGTCAAATTTAGGTTCCAAATAATCCAGTCCAAATTGATTTTGATCAGGTTTCATAGGGTTAGTTCAAAGTTAATCAATGTTCAGTTCCATCTGATTTTGAGACTCAGGCCTGAATATATTGCGGCTTCAGGTATATAGATTATTTTGGTCGACGTAGGCTCAAGTTTGGTGCAGTGATGGTGTGTCTTCCATCTCTTTTGCTTTCTTCTTTATCATTCATTTAAGTATAGTATCATGGCATGAGACCTTATGATAACTTCACACGTACTTGGTTCATTATGGATTTCAGGACTAGATATTTATCTCATCACTCTCAATTAAGCATGAGGAACACTACCAATGGGTGTCCATTCGTTTGGTTGCTAATATCGCTAGGCTATGGTTATTAGTGATCTGGATTTGAATTCTACCCTCCCTCCAATTTCAATCGAGCATCTTCCTTTCCTGATTGGATTCTTTGGGTTCTTCTACTCTATTACATATACTAAATATTGAAAGGACCACATTTCTACCAATGCTTTTTATTCAGGCACTTGCAACAAATCTATCTACCAACCAAACTACAGCTTTAGTCAAGAAATCCCTAATAATTTTTTCAATGTACGTGGGAACTCATTAAAAACTGCAAACCAAATGGTATGTTTGGTCCAGAATACATTCCATCAAATGAATGCAAATCATTTCATTATTGTCAAAAAAAATTATAGGCATTAGCCCTTCCATGGCAACTAGGTAACTAGATGGCTTTGTACAAACTATTTTTTTTAAAAAAAAGTTATAAAAATGAGACAGCATCAAAGAAAGAAAAATCTTTACAAAAAACCCACAACAAGATGCAGAAGCATAAATAAAATGCAATAATCAAGGAAAAATTTTGCACTCCAAACCAATAGATTTACAATCAGGTCAAAGTCACAAATTTTTCAAGATAATCCACTACTTGAAATTCATGGATCATAAACCTCAACTCTTACGAGCTATAAAATATGGATGGTGTATATAGGTAGCAGTTTTTAAACCTCTAAATATCTTGGAGTCAATTCATGACTTCAATATTCTAAAATTTTAATATTCAATGCATGTTGCAAGGAAAATTATAAATTTGTTACTACAAGAATATTTGGTTTTAGCAATACCCATTAGTGACGCCACAAAATATCATTGCTAAATAGCGATGCAAAAGAATTTAGCCATAAATTAACGATGAATTAGCGATGAACAAAATTAGCGACGCAAATGCCATTGCTAAGTAGTCGCTAATTAGCGATGCCAAAATATGCATAATTAATTAGCGACACGAGGACGGCGTCGCTAATTAGCAACTCGCACACGCAGCGGATTAGCGACGTTGGGCGCCCTCATGCATGCCAACGACACGCGGGTGCATCGCTACACGAGTGGATTAACGATGCGCGCCCCGTGCGGCTGCGTGCCCGGGCCTTCTCCCCCCTTCACCCTACACCCCGCCCGCTCCCCCTCCAGCCCTCCTCCCTCTCCCGGCTCCCCCCCCACCCCCTGACCCCCTTGGCCCTTGGCTCCCTCCCAGACTACCATCGGCCCTTGGCTCCCCCCTTGGCCCTCCTTGGCCCCCGGCTCCCTCCTTCGGCCACCTCCTTGGCCAGTTCCATCCTAGCCCCTCATCTCAGTCGATTTTTTCGTCATCGCCTCCCTTCTGATCGGTATTGCTGTAAGAAATATGATGTAAATTCAAAATAATTTTATATTATACACACTACATGAGAATTAAAATATAGCGATGCCCAAATGCGTCGCTAAACATACTATTGCGACGCATTAGCGATGCAATAACGGCGCCGCTACGATAATCATCGCAATCTCACTTTGTCGCAATTGCGTCACTTAACAGCGACTCTCTGCGATGCAACAAATGCGTCACAATATATTGCAATGTCACTAAATGCGTCGCAATATTGCGACGCATCCTAAATGCATCGCTAATTTTAAAATTAATTTTTTAAAAATATTTGCAACGAAAAACCTCATCAATTGAGTCGCTAATTAATTTTTTTTAAAAAAATTAATTAGCGACGCATTAGCGACTGAAATTGCATCGCTAATATTTCTAAAATATTATTATTAAATATTGACATTCAATTACGTCGCAATATTGCGACGCATTTAGTTGCATCGCAATATTTAATAATAATATTTTAGATATATTAGCGACGCAATTTGAGTCACTAATGCGTCGTTAATTAATTTTTTTTAAAATATTGCGACGCAGGTCATTACGTCGCAATATTTAATAATATTATTTTGGAAATATTAGCGATGCAATTTCAATCGCTAATCGCTATTAATTTTTTTTAAAAAAATAAAATATTAAAAATTAAAATGATTAATACAATTTCATTACATTTAAATATTGATCGAAACATTCATCACTCATATTGATCCAAACATTCATCATTCAATTTCCAAAAATAATTAATATATTAAAATTTTGAAGTTTTCATGTACAAAATATAAAAAGTAAAGAAAAAAATACATCAAGAATCTGCACGATCACGTGGAGGCTGAAAACCCTGCGATATGCGGCTAACCATATCCTGCAATGACGCATATGCTCTCGCACGTCTGTAAGCTCCTGCTGAAGGCCTCCCGTACGCTACTCAAACTCGTGCTCAACCTTCTGTCGAACCTCCTGCCGAACGTCCTGTCGAACCTCCTGACGAACCTCCTCCGTGATAGATCTCCAAATGTCATCTAAACGCTCGGCAGGAATATCGTCAGAATATTGCGAGCTGGAGGCCTGATGGAGAAAATATACAGAAGCTCCAGTGCCTAGACCATAGACCCTGCAGTCTCGCGGTTGGGCACCAACAGCCTCCAAAAAACACGTCGACTCTCCTCTGCTGAGAGTTCGACGGGGTCCCCCCATCAGTGGAGTCGACCTGCGATGCCTAGGAGTGAAGCTCCTCGACTCGTGTCTTTGAATTATAAAATCAACAATAAATGAATCAATAAATTTCTCTAAATAAAATTTAGAAATTAAACAGATACAACATAAAGCTAATTTTTTACCGCAACCTTCCGTGATCGTGTATCGACCCAGGAACCGTCCCTCCTGGTGTGTGTCGCCCTGAATAGACGAAACTCACCAGATCTCGCCCTTCTGCTCATACTATAACAACAAAAAAATTGATATTAATGTAAGTATTTGTAAATAACTAATTAGTAATTAAATTATTTTTATTTTCTTACCATACGGCGTCTGTGCTCCTGAATCGAAATGGAGCCCGAAGTGTGGCGGAAGAGACCCGTGCCAGGACCGTCCCTTCGGATCGGCGGTTCTGATGGCTGATGCGGCCTCCTGCGCCAGCCATCAGACTGCCAGACCTACTGCCACTCGTGCCAAATATCCTCTGGCACATGCATAGGACGCTGACCCGATGACCTCCAACGATGAAGCATGTCGAGTATCGGCTCCGTAAGAGCTTCCCATGCTGCCCTAATGGCATCATGGCTGGCAGGGTCCTACGTAAACTTTTTCACATTAAAATAAACAGTTAGTTTCAGAATTTATTAAGAATAAGAAATTTTATATCAGTGATAAATTGTATTTAATAATTTTATCTAAAACTCTGAAAAATAAAACTCCCTCGTGGCTGTAGATACATGGTGCCAATCGTAGCCACTGGGATCCGCACGCCTCTGAAATATGGAGCTAATGTGGCTCGATACATGATGCTGCTCAATAAATCTATTAAAAAAATGCATGTTTATAAGTAATTGACTTAAAAACATAAACATATATTTTTAATTAGTATATACTTATAGCCCATGAGCATTCAGTCGAAGTACGGTGCGGCCGACAATGGAAGAACTCTCGGAGGTCTATGCCGATCGGCTGGATGATAATACCAATGCAGGATCACCGTCGACTGCTGAGAGATCGGAGGCTGTGCGATGTGTGGAGATCGAAACTCTCCATCTCCAAAGCTCATGTGATATGATGCAGCAGGGCTACGTCCCTGCTCACTCTGTCCGTCGTCGATAGATCTACCTCGGCCCATCATACTGAAAATACTAAAGATTCATGAATATAATTACGATTAATGATTGAATATGTAAAAATATAACATTTATAAAAATAAATTGAATTTAAAAAAACCTATATGTTTAGTCGGTTTCATTTGTTTCATGAAATCTGGTTCAACATCCGATGTCGTATCGGACTGCGATTCAGTTTCATTATCATAGGAAGGAAACCAACATTTGCATCCGCTATTTCTTGGACATCACCATTTGGATCTCTAAGTGATGTTTCAAGAGCCCTTGTGTCATCCTCAATTGCATACATTTCCATCTCATCCTCTTGAAATGCAGGGCACTCGGCTGATTGACTTGATGAACTCTCTCTAATACGATTGTTGAACGTGGGACGATTAGAAACAGCCCACCAATCTCGTTGTCGTTGCGCAAACTTGGATATCCGCAGTAAAACACTTACTGAGCTTGGGATGCAAGGATGAATAGTTCATATTTTTGCAATCTTCGTCGATGGTTCACTTCAACTAAATTGTAGTCGTTATGAACCCTTTTGCCCACAGGAACTGTAGGATCGAACCAATCGCAACGAAACAATACGGTTCGTTTCATAGGCCAACCGGGATATTCAACTTCAACCACCTCTACTAACTTTCCGTAATAATCTGCATATTTGCTCCAACACTTTCTCCTTTAACACACACGCCCCAATTCCGCGTGCCTCTTGAAGCGGCTAATCGTTCAATCTGAAATTTGTACCCATTAACACAACTAAGTTCCCTACCCTGCAAGGCCGGGCCACGGTTACAAAAATTTTTGCTAGCAAGGACCGAGGCACAGGTTCATGCCAGGCTAATGCTAGGGATTGGGTTCGAGCCGGGCCGCAATGCGGTCCGTTCAATCATCGGACTTCACAAGCAATCAAGTGTCCTAAATTAATTCCACCTTCACTCCATGTCTAAAAGGTGAGGCCCTATCCCATTCAAGAATATTTTTGTGATATGTTATTCTGCTATTAATTATCATCGATGGTTTATGTTAAATTTCAGCAGCATTTCCCCATATGTTCTCTAAATGTATGACATAAATTTAATAAGTTTACAAAATTTATTTTTTTATAAACTATTGCGACGCAATGTGTCGCAATATAAAAAATTAATTTATTTAAATTTTTCTTTATTGCGTCGCTAATGCATCGCTATTTAATATAATTTATTTTTTTAAAACATTTTTTTAAAATTTTCTTTTTAAACATTTTTATTTTTACTGAAACTAATTGCGACCGATCTCGCACCGTTGCAATCATCCAACGGTTGGGATCGATCCAAGCCATGATGATCGCGTCGGCGATGACCGATCTCGTACCGTCGCAATCGACCAAGCCATGATCGATTGCGGTCGGCGATGACCGATCTCGCACCGTTGCGATCGATCCGATCGGAGACGATCCGATGGTTACGATCGATCCAAGCCATGATCGATCGCGGTCGGCGACCACCGATCTCGCACTGTTGTGATCGATCCGATCGGCGATGATCCGACGGTTGCGATCAATCCAAGCCATGATCGATCGCGGTGGCGACGACGATCTCGCACCGTTGCGATTGATCCGATCGGCGACGATCCGATGGTGCGATCGATCCAAGCCATGATCAATCCCGGTCGGCGACGATCGATCTCGCACCGTTGCGATCGATCCAAGCCATGATCGATCCGATCAGCGACGACCAATCTGCACCGTTGAGATCGATCCGATCGGTGACGATCCGATGGTTGCGATCGATCCAAGCCATGATCGATCCCGATCGGCGACGACTGATCTCGCACCGTTGCGATCGATCCGATCGGCGATGATCTGATGGTTGCGATCGATCCAATCAAGCCATGATCGATCCCGGTCGGCGATGATCGATCTCGCACCGTTGTGATCGATCCAAGCCATGATCGATCCCGATCGGCGATGACCGATCTCGCACCGTTGCGATCGATCCGATCGGTGATGATCCGACGGTTGCGATCGATCCAAGCCATGATCGATCCCGGTCGGCGACGACCAATCTCGCACCATTGTGATCGATCCGATCGGCAATGATCCGATGGTTGCGATCGATCAATCAAGCCATGATCGATCCCGTCGGCACGATCGATCTCGCACCGTTGCGATCGATCCAAGCCATGATCGATCCCGATCGGCAACGACCGATCTCGCACCATTGCGATCGATCGATCGGCGATGATTCGATGGTTGGGATTGATCCAAGCCATGATTAATTGCGGCCGCGATGACCGATCTGCACCTTTGCGATCGATCCAAGCCATGATCGATCGCGGACGGCAACGATCGATCTCGCACCGTTGCGATCGATCCGATCGCGATGATCCAACGGTTATGATCGATCCGATCGGCAACGATCGATCTCGCATGGTTGCGATCGATCCGATCGCGATGATCCGATGGTTGCGATCGATCCAAGCCATGATCGATCCCGATCGGCGACGATCGATCTCGCACCGTTGTGATCGATCCGATCGGCGACGATCCGATGGTTGCGATCGATCCAAGCCATGATCGATCGCGATCGGCGATGACCGATCTCGCACCGTTGCAATCACAATGTTTATTTTTAATTTTTTATCTTTTAATTATATTTTATAAATTTATTTTTTTCAAAACTCTTCGATGCATTTGTTGCGTCGCTAAATTAAAAATTATTTATTTAATTTTTGATTTATTGCGTCGCTAATGTGTCACTATTTAACATAATTAAATTTTTAAAAAATATTGCGACGCACCAAAATCATTGCAATATTTTTATTTCATATTTATTTTTATTTTTTAAAAAAATTATTTTTTAAAAAATATGATGCAGTACTTGCGTCGCTAAATAAAAAAATTATTTTATTAATTTTCTATTTTACTGCATCGCTATTGCGTCGCTATTTAATATAATTAATTTTTTAAAAAAATTGTGATGCACTAGAAAGTGTCGCAATATTTTTATTTCATAATTATATTTTATAAAAATTAATTTTATTTAAATAATTACAACGCAATTCCTACGTCGCTATATTAAAAATTATTTTTTTAATTTTTTGGTTTATTGCGTCGCTATTTAGCATAATTAATTTTTTTTAAAATATTACGATGCACTGTTTTGCATCGCAATATTTTCAAAATTATATTTTATATAAATTAAATTTAAAAATATTACGATGCATTCTTGCGTCGCTAAATTAAAATTTTAATTTTTTTATTATCTAGTTTATTGAGTCACGAATGCATCGCTAATTGCGTCAATTTCTTGTTGTCGCGAGGCATCGCAATGTGGTCGCAATTTAGTGAAGCAATGATGTCGCTAATTTTTCATCGCTATTTCAATATTTTCTTATAGTGACATTTGATATAAATTTTATGACATTAAAATATTTATTTCAGTGTTAGTTATATACAATGTTATATATTGATTATTGATTATATAAGTTAATTAATTTTTATTAATATGTTGTATAATATTGAAAAACTTTGATTATTAGGAATAGTACCATCGAAATCAGATGTATTTGTACTTGAATATTAATATCAATATTGTTGATCTAATGTTTGTTTTCAAATATATTTTTTTAAGTCATACATAATTATTTAAAAATAAGTGCTGATCGCTCGTGAATGTATCAAAGGGTTAAGGATAATTTTCTTAATGCTAAATTTGTTAATAGAGTAAAAGAATTTATTGCATTTGTATATAGTCAACTAGAGTGGATGGATAGATATAGAATCAGATGTCCATATAATCTGAGAAAGTGTCAGAATAAAGGTTATAGGGATGTTGAAATAGTTAAAATTCATCTTTGTAAAAGGATTTTTTGGTCGGTTACTACAATTGGTAATGCCATGGAGAAACTGAGGCTAGGAAAGAATCAAGTAATCAGGAGGTTGATACAGTCTATAAAACAACATAGAATTATAATGTGGCATAAAAAAATTATTACATGGCAACTGAGAATTATAATCATATGACAACTTAAATCAATATGAAGAAATGGGATGGATGCGGAGGGTTCAGGCTTCAATCCAGACACATTTTATGAAAAACCAAATCTAGAAAGCCAACATTTCTATGATATGCTAGGTGCTGCAAATGAACAATTATGACCTGGGTATGAAAATCATTTGCAATTGTCTATAACAGCTCAGTTGTTGAACATTAAGGCTGAATATCACTTATCTAAAGCAATATTTGATGCAGTTGCCAGATTAATGAAGAAGGTTTTGCCATCTGATAATATTGTCAGTGGTACATTTTATAAAACAAAAAAATTATTGCATGGCTTAATTTACCTATTCAAAAGATTGACTGCTGCAAAAATAATTGCATGCTTTATTGTGGTATAGACGTAGATTTGCAGTTTTGTAAAGTTTATGATGAACCTCAGTTTATGGCAAGGAGAAGTCAACTAGGACAATACTGTGGCTTTCAAAAAAAATGCATTACTTTCTACTGGTACCCTGGTTGCAAAAGATGTATCAATCAGAAGTTACAGCTTCATATATGAGATGGCATGTTGAACACGAAAAAGAAGAGGGTGTTATGCGCTATCCATCAGACTCTATTGCATGGAAGCATTTTAACGATATGCATCCTCATTTTTCATATGAAAAAAAATATCAGGCTTGTTCTATGTACAGATAGATTTCAATCATTGAACAATCTGGACACAATACTCTTACTGGCCAGTAATTGTAACTATCCTTAATTTATCCTCTAGCTATGCATGAAAGCCTCTTCCATATTTTTGACAGTGTTAGTACCAAGGCTATCAAATCCTAAAGAGAAGATAGATGTCTTTCTGCAACCCTTAATTTCGGAGCTAAAATTATTATGGCTAGAAGGGGTTATGACCTATGATATTTCATTAAAGCAGAATTTCATAATGAAAGGAGCCCTAATGTGGATGAATTTTTCCTCCAAGTTTTTTTAATTGCATGGAACATCTACTTATTCATCTGGCATATGAAGCTCGAATTCCTAGACCTGTTCAATATTGTTGGATGTACCCATTTGAGAGGTAACTTACTTTTCATACAAATTTCATTTTATGATGTTCACTAAATTGAGTATCTTATTTGTTTTCAACTTTAATCTTTTAGGTACATGAAGAAATTAAAAAAAAAACATTTGAAATAAGGCAAGAGTTGAAGGATCAATATGCAATGCATATTTAGTAGAGTCATCGAATTTTGCATCGCATTACTTTGATGAACATGTCCAAACTAAGAATAAAAAGTGCCACATAATTTAGATGATTGTGGATAGCCATTTGGAGTAGATGATGGAAGCATCTCTATTTTCAGGACTGTTGGTAGGCCATTTGGCATCAAAAATAGAAGATATATATTGAACAAAGAGTTTAAAGCTGCTCACAATTATATTCTTATGAACTGCTATGAAGTGGAACCATTTATAGAGTAAGATATTGTTTCTTTCATTCACTTTGATATACTTAATTGATTTCTTCATATTATTTTCAACTAAGTTTACATAAACTGTTATTTTCAAGGATGTTTGTGATATGTGGAGACAACAAGATCCTTACATCAGCGATAATGAAATTGGATTGAAACTTTATACTAAGTTTGCATGTTGGTTCAATGAACATGTGAGTATTAAATTAATACATTCTTATAGGTTAACAAGTACATATCATATAAACTAATTATGTTTTTCTAATTTTTTAGACTAATAATTCTTCTTCGAATGTTAATAATATTTTTATTAAATCTTTAGCACAATGGCTGGTGTCTACAGTTAATACATACACCAGATATTTTGTGCATGGGTACAAGTTTCAGGTTGAGTCTTTGGGTTCTTCAAGAGCAACTCAAAATTAGAGGGTATGTGTGCAAGGTCAAACTATTAGTGCAGATTAGCAAGACTATTATGAAAAGCTATAGGAGATTGTTGAAGTTGAGTATCCTATTTGGCCTATTAAATGCACTATTTTGTTCAAATGTAATGGTTTGATCCAACTCTAAATGTAGGGACAAAAGTGCATAAAGATTATAATCTTATTGAAGTATGTCATAGAAGAAGGTTAAACAAATATGAACTATTCATTCTAGCATCTGAAGCTGAACAAGTGTACTACACATATCCAAGCCTTCAAAACGATACGAGAGATTGATGGGTTGTGAGTAAAATAAAGCCATGGGCGACCATTTCTACGCAGTAAGCTCATCTATGCAAACACTTGAATCCTCAGTTTTTTTAAAAGATATCATAGAAGCACATGCAATCCAAGATGATTCGCTTGATCGGGATCCAATCCGTAATGATCCAATCGGTGCTTCACTTGAAATTGAGGATGTGGACGAGGTCTCAAATGATGAAGAAGATGAATATGAATTACAATCTGAGACAGAATCAACGAAGAACCTGAACTTTAGAAATAAATGATAATGACTAAGTATTTATACCTCTGATTATAATTTAAAAATAAAAATTTTGTTTTATGCTTTTTTCAGATTCATTCTGATTCTACTATATATACAATACTATAAGGGGTCATGGATAATTCATAGCCCGAAGGTGATCTATTTGCTAGCACGGTGACGACTCTCTTCTGATGCAGCACATGATAGCTCCTTCGGACATGAGCAACATATCCGAGAGACATCTACTAAGGAGATGCCAAGATCATCTGCTGAGTCATCGTCAGGTGACAATACTTCCTTCAGTGAAAGGAGGAGGCTTCTACTGGTTGATAGCCAATAAGTGTATTTTTATCATCATATAAATTTGTTTATACAATTGCTATGTTATTAAATTATATCTTATGTTTTACTATACTTGCATAGATTTGTAGAGAGACATATTGTCTTAAGGCACATCATCGATATATTTAAGAGGCATGCAGATCCGAAGGGCTACTGTTGAGAGCACCTCAGTGAGGAGGTGAGGGAGTTCTACTAGACAGAGTTTCATGTATATTATATAATTATAATAATGTAGATAGAATTTTAAACTTGTTCATTTATTATATTTACTAATTGCATTAACTATTATAAATATATTTAGATTATTTGATTTCTGTTTCAGTTCTGATATAGAATTATACGTACAATGTTAGTATATATTATTTACATGATGCTTAATTGTATTTATAATATCATATTATCAATATTTATCTATATAATTTATTTTTTACAATATGCATATTCACAATTGTTCTGCTTGCAAAAAGAATTTGAGTGGATCCAACCCTAACTCCTAATAAAATAGCTTGGACTTCACTTGCTCACTATCGATACTCTGATAATTTATGTCACTAGCGAAGGGCATCGAAACGACCCGCTTATATCTTTTATTCTGTATGAGATGGCTGGCAGCAGCAATGGGCAGATCCCCAGTGGTGGAGGAGGTTGGCCACAGCTAACTTGAACCACCGATCCAAGAAAGGTGGTCTGGGCACTGGTCTTTCCTGCCACATAATGAGATCCATTTTGATTGAGAACCATTGACATTGTCTTGTAAGTATATAAATTAATTAATTTTGTATACTTATTAATAATAATTTTTTTAAATGAGCATAACTACAAATTTGAAAAGTTATTTTTCAAGGCTGAAGGAAGGCGCCGATTCAGGGCAGTGGCAGTTATTCAAGGCGACCCACATGAAAAAAGATGATGTGTTTATTGATATATTTCCTTCAATATGAGTTGCATTATATTTGATATGCATTCCTTGCAAACACATATGGATGAGCTATTATACCTCTCATACTACACACCATTAGAGGAGGGAGGGTTTACGCCCGATCCTTCACTACAGGAGAGCGACCGTATCTTCTTAGAGGCTGTTGGCGCACAGCCAAACAATCGTAGAGTTTACGGTTTGGGCGCCAAAGCTTCTACATTCTTTAGCCAACACGGTTCCTCTTCTTTTAGTCAAGGTGGCATTGGTGATTACGAGCAGATTGAGCTTCCATTGTGGAACGTGTGAGATCGGAGATGATGACGTAGATCGTGGATATCTGACGGAAACAACGAGAGGAGTGCATTCGTTATGAGCAGGAGTTGCAGGAGTGCAACAAATGATTGTGCGTATGTCGTAGTTGACACTAGAGTTGGGCATTGGGCCGTGCCTAGCATGGCATGGCCCAAACCCACCGGGCCACACTCGTAGCCATGTTGTGCCTGGCATGGCCCAGTAACAAATAGGCCGTGCCGGACACGGCACGTCCAAAAAAATTTAGGCCCAGCACGGCCCATAGCCCACTTGTAGGGAAAACTTGCTTTTCCTATGCACAGATCTCAAGGTGGAAAGCATATAATTCAATTTTAATATTCACATTGAATAAATTAAAGTATATTAGCAAATCTGAAATTTAAGAGTATGTAAAAATAAGTTTAAAACAATACCTCTCGATGCGGAAGCTGTAGATGATGAACGTAGCAGATATGATCTGCAGGGAGAAGTTCCTACTCGTGCCTTGCAAGAGCCACACGCGCCTCTCCTCTATATCACACGCACGCCTGATGTATGTAGACAGGAGGAGGAATCCTAGAACAATGGAAGGAGAACTCTTCTCCCTAAGAAGAGACAATCTCTTCTTGATTGGACTTCTTTCTGACTTTCTGTGATTGCAGATGATCAGCTTTCAGAAAAATCTCTGCCAATTTTTTCTCATCTCTGTTCTCCTTTCTTTTGTATTTTATGCACACCGTAATGTTTACGATCGTATTCTCCTAAAAATCTTTTCTCACCGTAATCCTTTCGCAAAGGATCCAATCAGATAAGATAGGAATCTTATCTTTCATAAAACTACTTTCAAAACTAATTTTGGAATTTTATTTTTATGTAGGCTTGAAGAGCTTGTCGAGGGCTTTCCAACACACCTGACCGATTCGAAATCGAGTTCAAACAAAGAAATATGAGCAGATAAAGATAGAAGCAAAAACTCACCGTTGCACATATCTTGACACACACGTGGCGCGCGCATGGGCGCCACGTGTCGATCAAGAGATAGCAGAGGGCGGTGCACGTTAGCCCACTGCTAACATGCACCATAGATACTTTAATTATTTTATTTTTTTAAAACATAGAATTGATCCAATCAATTCCATTTGAAGTCCAAATTCAAATCCAAAGAAGCTACTCGTAGCTCTTGAACCATACTTCGCATTGGGCCTATCCGAGCTCCAATCCGAAGTGATTTATAAATTCAAAATTTATAAATAAACTTTCAGAGGCTCTATTGAAATCCAGATCGAACCACTTCGAACCCGGATCCAAACCACTCTGTTGTCAGACCAACCATTGGTCCATGGTTCAAATTAACTTCATACCTTCATATCACCAGATATATCATGTCCCAAAATTCTATTTGAGTTACTAACTAACTCAAATCACCCTCGAAGTAGGTGCTACCGCTAATGCCTAGTGCTATCTAGACATAGCTAGAATAAACCCCGTATGACCCATCTGATTGAGTCCCACTCAAATCAGTGATCAACCTGCGTACAGGTCATCCGACTATGTGCGTGACTCCATAGGTTCGAACCTAAGCCGGTAGCATAGGAACGCTTCCTATACTAATCGATGTAACCATCTAGCCATGGTTCCCGACGTCCGGAGAGATCAAATTTGCACAAGGCAACATTCAGGAACCCAGGCTATGGTTGCCACATAATTCATCCCCTTGTCCTAGTACTCAGGGCGAATATGGAGTTAACTGCCAACTCCGAGTAAATCACCCAAGTATGTTTCAATGCAATGAATCTTGTGATACCTCACAAAGATTACCTTGGCCAAGGTTTTGCTAAATTGAAACATAGTTCGAGCACTCTCTCTAACACTTAGAGTGGACAATCCCATCTTGACTCATCACTGACCCAATAAGTACTTGACTGCACCTAGCAACCTTCCGTCACCGGATTAGAAATCCGGGTGGTCCAGTGCCTAAGTACAGTGAGTTGCTTATCAAGTCAACATGATAGTCTCATGTCAAAGGGACACTTATACCCATTGCCTTTCTGTGAGTTGCTCCAGGCAGTTGAGCACTCAGCAGAGGTAAGTCACTGCTCAGTGAATGTACTCCTACACTCACCCGCATGTCATACCAGTGTTATACACTCTTTGGTTTAAGAGAACAAACCAACCCATATGGCACACAATGACCTACACTTGATTACGTTGTCGTCCTAGGTAACAACGTATCATTTGGCTGCGAACAGATTTAAGAGTTACTCAACAATTCCTCCATTGTCGAATACATGTAACTCTAAGGACTACAACATATTAAAATTTACTGGAAGATGTAAACTATATGCTGTACTGCCAAAATTGACTTTTATTTATTGAATAAATCATGTACATATACTTCAACTCATAACCATCTACAAGCTAGATGATTGGCTGTAGGACACATTTCCTAACAACTCCCACTTGAACTATAGCCAATCAGAACAGTATCTAATACCCATCTTCCATTTGTGTTCATTGAACTCCTTGATTCCGAGTGCTTTAGTCATTGGGTCAGCTAGGTTTTCCTTTCCGTTGATCTTCTGAAGGTAGATGTACCTCTTTCCACAATCTCTCGTACAAGGTGGTAGCGGCGCAACACATGCTTGGTTCGTTGATGCGACTTTGGCTCCTTGGCTTGGGCAATTGCTCCCGTGCTGTCACAGTATACTAGGACAGGACTCTCCAGGGCAGGTACCACTCCCAGCTCGCCCAAGAACTTTCGTAGCCATACAGCTTCCTTTGCTGCATCTGATGCTGCAATGTATTCAGCCTCGCATACTGAATCCGCCACTGTGTTCTGCTTGGAACTTTTCCAGCAGATCGCTCCTCCATTGAGGGTAAAGATAAATTCGGATATGCTTTTGCTGTCATCTCTATCTGACTGAAAACTGGAGTCAGTGTACCCCACTAGTTTTAAGTCAGGTTCTCCATAAATGAGCCATTGGTCCTTAGTATTTCTCAAATACTTAAGGATGGTTTTTACCACCTTCCAATGTGCTTCACCTGGGTTAGACTGGTACCTACTCACTATCCCTAGTGAGTGTGCCACGTCTGGTCTTGTACATGTCATAGCATACATGATAGAACCCACTATCGAGGCATACAGAATTCTACTCATATACTCTCTCTCCTCAGGAGTTGTTGCACAATCCTTCTTGGAGAGAGTAATTCCATGGCCTATCGGAAGATAGTCCCTTTTGAATTATCCATGCTGAACCTCTTCAGCACAGTCTCAATGTACATGGACTGGGACAATCCCAGCAGCTTCTTAGATCTATCCCTATAGATCTTCATCCCTAGGATGTAAGAAGCTTCTCCCAGGTCTTTCATGGAGAACTGAGACAGCAACCAAACCTTTATTCCCTGTAGTGCAGGGATGTCATTCCCAATCAAGAGAATGTCATCCACATACAGTACAAGAAATACAACTATGGAACCATTTGCCCACTTATACACGCAGGGTTCTTCTCATTCTTAATGAAGCCATAAGTCTTGATACATTTATCAAAATGTTTATTCCAACTCCGAGAAGCTTGCTTGAGTCCATAGATGGACTTATGAAGCCTGCATACTTTTGACTCGTCTGTGGATGTGAACCCTTCAGGTTGTATCATATACACCTCCTCTTCGAGCTCTCCATTTAGAAAAGCCGTTCGGACATCCATTTGCCAGATCTCATAGTCAAAATGTGCAGCTAGAGCAAGCATAATCCGAATGGACTTGAGCATTGCTACAGGGGAAAAAAATCTCGTCATAGTCAATACCATAACGCTGACGATACCCCTTAGCAACCAGACGGGCTTTATAGGTCTCCACCTTCCCATCTGCACCCCGTTTCCTCTTGAAAATCCATTTACACCCTATGGGTTTTACCCCTTCAGGTGGATCAACTAGTGTCCATACACTATTAATCTCCATGGATTCCATTTCGGACTTCATGGCCTCTAGCCATTTCTCAGAGTCAGATCTCTGCAGCGCATCCATATAGGTGATTGGGTCCTCATCGTTCTCATCGAGTTCGATGGGATCCCCGTCACGGACCAAGAAACCGAAGTATCTGTCGGCTGACGTGGTACTCTACCAGATCTCCTTAATGGTACCTCAACGGGCTCCGGGTTTGAACCAATCAAAGCCGGTTCCATAGCGGTTTCTGAGTGTAAAGGTACTTCTCCTTGTCGAACTTCATTAAGTTCAACATTAGCCTTAGCACTTCCAGTAAGATACTCCTTTTCTAAAAAGGTGGCTCTCATACTGACGAACAACTTTTGCTCTTCAGTGTGGTAGAAGTAGTATCCTTTAGACTCCTTAGGATATCCAACAAAGAGGCATTTGTCAGACCTTGGTCCTAGCTTGTCTGTCAACAATCTCTTGACATAAGCTGGACACCCCCAGACCCTAAGGTGTGTGAGCACCGGCTTACGCCCCGTCCATATCTCATATGGAGTTTTAGCAACAGATTTACTAGGGACCCTGTTAAGAATGTAACAGGCCGACTCAAGTGCATAGTCCCAAAAGGAGATAGGCAAACTAGCAAAGCCCATCATGGACCGAACCATATCTAATAGGGTTCGATTCCTCCTTTCAGACACACCATTTAACTGGGGTGTCCCTGGAGGTGTCCATTGAGAGAGAATCTCATTCTCCTTTAGATATGTCAAAAACTCATTAGAAAGATATTCACCTCCTCGATCTGACCGAAGGATTTTAATATTCTTTCCAGTTTGTTTTTCTACCTCACTACGATATCGTTTGAACATTTCAAACGATTCAGATTTATGTCTCATTAGGAAGACATAACCGAACCTGGAGTGGTCGTCTGTAAATGTAATGAAATAGCTAAACCCTCTCATAGAGGCAGTATTCATAGGTCCACAAACATCCGTATGTATGAGGCCTAGAATCTCTTTGGCTCTTTCACCTTTTCCAGTAAAAGGTGACTTGGTCATTTTCCCAAGAAGACAGGATTCACAAGTTTTAATTGATTCACAATCAATGTCATTGAGGATGCCCTCTCTGACTAACCTGCTTATCCTGTTCTTGTTTATATGACCTAGCCTACAGTGCCAAAGGTATGAGTCATCGACATCATCTATTTTGGGGCGTTTGTTTGGAGTGCATAATACATTAACAGGCTGTGATAGAAGGTAAATTCCATTGCTCAATTGTCCACACATCACAGATACATCATTCACAATGATATTTAAAATATCTTTCTTTATTGAAAAATCATATCCTTCAATAGCCAACTGGCCTACAGAAATGACATTTAATAAAAATGCAGGACAATAGTGACATTCACTAAGCAATATTTTATTAAATTCAAAATAAAGCTCCACGACTCCCAACGCCAGTACTGGAACTCGGCTTCCATCACCCACGTTTAGGAATCTTTCACCTTCTTTGAATCTTCTACTAATTCGAAGCCCCTGCAAAGAATTGCAAATATGAATTGGACTCCCGGTATCTAATACCCAATTAGTAGTATCACAGATAGAAAAATTACAAGGTGTTATCATATAAATACCTTGTCCAGCAACTCCTTGCTGGTTTTTCTTCTTAGGCCTGTTTGGATCCAGGGTTGCTATGTACTGGGGACAGTTCCTTTTCCAGTGACCCAGCTTCTTGCAGTAGAAGCACTCTGCCTGACTTTTGTCAGCCCTCTTCTTCTTGGTCTGACTAGGCCCAGCATGTTGCACCTTCTTTCTTTTATTTTTCTTCTTCATCCCTTTCTTAAGGTGATGACGACCTGCCCCGAACCTCCCACCAAGTTCACTGACTTCTTTTGAAGCTGGTGATCTTTCTCAAAAGTCTGCAGTAGACCCAGCAAACCATGATAGTTTACTGCAGGCTTCGTCATTCTATAATGACTGAGAAAGTCCAGGTAGGAGCTAGGCAGGGAGTTCAGTATGGCATCCTTCCCAAGTTGCTCATGCAAAGGAAATCCAAGTTTGCCCAGACGTTCTATCGTCTCGATCATGTACAGTACATGATCGGTGACAGAAGTCCCATCACGCATACGCGCGTTGAAGATGGCACTAGACATTTTGTACCTTTCAACGTCGTCTGGCATCCCGAAAGATTCCTTCAACATTTGGAGTATTTGTTCCGGTTGGGCCTCCTCAAATTTCCTACTGAACTCATCATTCATAGAAGCCAGCATTATGCAGCGCACTGTGGTGCGGTCATTGGTCCACTTCAGATAAGTGTCCCTGACCACACCCCGCACATTAGGGGCTGGCTGCTCAGGTGCAGGATCCATTATCACATAAAGGATCCTCTCATGCTCTAGGACTATCCTAAGCCTTCGATACCAGCTATCGAAGTTTGGACCTGTCAGTTTATCACTGTCCAACAGTGACCGGAGCGACAGATTTGTAGACATTTCTGAAAGGAAAACCAAAAACTTATTAGTGTACATGATTTATTTAAACCTATAGACTTGGACTTATAGTCTAAGGCCCTCCCACTATTTTATTCAGGTTGGTAGCCCCTACCTCCAACCCGAGAAATTACTCCTAATTTCTTAGTGGGTACTAGAACCCAGTAGACTACATATGAGCCCGACTTTGGCCGGCCCACCCACATGTATCTAAAGGTAGGTTCATAACCAATTGTTTCCCAAACAATTTCTAGTAATTTATTTTGCCCCAGGTTGCACGCCAATCGGCCTTTGGGCCTCCTATTGGGTGTCCTGGTTAGGTCCAACCATTAACATGACATGTTCAAGCTTCTAACCAAGGAATTGGTCAAGCCCGACTTTGGCCGGCCCACCTGACCATCGTTGAGAGAGTTGCATTGAACCATCATAATATGAATGATAATTCCAAAAACCAGATGAGTACCAGGCCTTTGGNCCTGACCATCGTTGAGAGAGTTACATTGAACCATCATAATATGAATGATAATTCCAAAAACCAGATGAGTATCAGGCCTTTGGGCCTCCAATAATCATCTTAGCCATTAGACTCATTATCACTCTCTTAATGGGAGGCTATGACCTAATTATCCCCATAATTTAGTCACTTTAGGGACCTAATAATTTTAGAGGGTTTGATTAATTTGTGACACATGAATAACATGGACCAATTTAAGTATTCTCCCACTAAACCATTTAGTTGGGTTCATTAATTTGGTCCATGGGTACCTAAATCAGTCAAACTGATTATCCTTAGGAAGCATGGGTTAGCTCAAGTCAATAGGCTAGTCTAATCAAGTGCTGGGACCACTTAGCCAGGCCGGCTTGATCAAAAGGCCGAGTTGTGCCATTAACCATCTTGCCTAGACACCCGCTGATAATCAACTAGCCAGGTGAGAGGTAGCCGCAACCTTGATTAGAACCTTTCTAGACACTAAGTGGTTGACCAGACCCAATTAAATTTGCCTAAAGACTTGGGTGTCCACTGAGCCCCAAATCAAGTCCATTTAGATGTATGGACTGATCAATCTAATCTAATTAGATGGATCTAAAGAAAAGACCTAACTCAACATTTGATTAGATTCAATTTTCTAATTTAGTCCAATTTATCTAACCTTAGGTCTAACCCAATTAGAGAACCTGATTCATGCTAACCCAATTAGCCCATGATTTATGATCATGTCTTAAGGTCTTTAATTCATAATTCTAGATCTTAAGTTAACCCCTTTTCAAATTTGAACCAATTTCAATTTTGAGTTCTGATTTTGAAACATTTTCAAAATTTTCCCGTAAAACATTTTTACTTTCTTTCCTTTTTCTGTGATCTAACTTTTACGTACTATCATTAATAATTAAGATTTCATCAATTAAGATGTCTTAATGTTAATCTTATTAACATATCATCTTTAATTAATTTTGGATCTAATCAAAATTATCACATAAATAAATTAATTCAATTAAAACATATTTTAATCTTTCTTTCTTCTGTTATGTACATCCGTTCATGGGTTCTTTCACAGTGGCACCCCTACACGTCATAGGAAACCTTTCTTGAATAAGAAACGGAGGCTGTGAAACCTCCCTATGACCGAACGGCCTGGTGAATATACCCAATCCAAGATATAATAGAACACAACATGCAAGATCTACATTAGATCTACTCCTAAAACATATATTTAATCATCATTAAATAACTTTAACATGCTCTCATCATGCAAAACATTTAAATCTACTATAGATCTAAACTAATCATAATAAGATCTACTTTAGATCTACATTAGATTATTTATGCATAATAATATCAGATCTACTATGCTTATTCATGCATTCCAAAGCCTTAACCATGCTCTGATACTATTTGAAGGGAAAACTTGCTTTTCATATGCACAGGATCTCAAGGTGAAAAGCATGTAATTCAATTTTAATATTCACATTGAATATAAATTAAAACATATTAGCAAATCTGAAATTCAAGAGTGTAAAAATAAGTTTAAAACAATACCTCTCGATGCGGAAGCTGTAGATGATGAACGTAGCAGATCCGATCTGTAGGGAGAAGTTCCTACTCGTGTCTTGCAAGAGCCGCATGCGCCGCTCCTCTTATCACACGCACGCCAGGAAACCTTAAGACAGGGGATAAGGAATCAGAAGGGATGGAGAACTCTTCTCCAAGAGAGGAGTCCCTCTCTGTTTGGACTTCTCTGATTTTTGGACTCTTCTTTCTTTGCTACACTTTCTCTCGAAGTTGAGAAAAGTTTCTTAAATAAACTCATCGTAAAACAACCCAAAACAACCTTTTGAATTTGTTTTACGATACGATAATATCCGATCTTCGAAAGCGGATGGGTTACGGGTGTTCACGCGTTGTCAACGCGTAAAGAAAATGTTATAAAACAAACTTACGGATTCATATCATCTCAATGGTAAGATCATAATTTAAACAAAGTTTCAAATTCACGTTATCAGAATGGCAAAATCATAATTTATACAAAGTTTTAAATTTATCGAATGACAAAATCATAATTTATACGAAGTTTCAAATTCATGCCATCTCAATGGCAAAACCATAATTTAAACAAAATGACAGAATCGTAATTTAAATGAAATGGTAGAATCATAAATTTTCTAAGTTTTAAAGTCTCGTTTGCTCCCACAACTGTAATAAAAAAATATTTAAAATATTTATAAATAAAAATAATCAGATTAAATCTGTTTGAAGTCCAAATTGAAATCCGAAAGAATCCATGCGAAGATCTCGAACCATACTTCGCATTGGACTTATTTAATTTCCAATTTAAAGTAATTATGATTTCAAAATTTAAATAAACGATCAAAGGCTATATTGGATATCTGATTCAAACCACTTTGAAACCAGATCTAAACCACTCTATCGTCAAACCAACCATTGGTCTATGGTTCAAGTCCTATCCCAAATGGGTCTAAATAAAACCCAAAAATTCACTTGAGTTACAAACTAACTCAAGTTCATCCCCAGAATAAGTACTACCGCTAATGCCCAGTGCTAGCTAGACATTGCTAGTACAAACTCGGTATTACCCATATGACCAAGTCCCACTTAGATCATGGATAAAGCCTGTCTCCAAGTCACCTGACTATGTGCGTGACTCCATAGGTTCGAATCTAAGTCGGTAGCATAGGAACACTTCCTATACCAATCGATGTGACCATCTAGCAATGGTACCCGATGTTCGAATAAACCGAATATATGAAAAGCAATATTCAGGAACCTAGGCTATGGTTACCGTATAATTTATCCCCTTGTCCTAGTACTCAGGGCGAATACGGAGTTAACTGCCAACTTCGAGTAAATCACCCAAGTATGTTTCAATGCAATGAATCTTGTGACACCTCACAAAGATTACCTTGGCCAAGGTTTTGCTAAATTAAAACATAGTTCGAGCACTCTCTCTAACACTTAGAGTGGACAATCCCATCTTGACTCATCACTGACCCAATAAGTACTTGACTGCACCCAGCAACCTTTCGTCATCGGATTAGAAATCCGGATGGTCCAGTGCCTAAGTACAGTGAGTTGCTTATCAAGTCAACATGATAGTCTCATGTCAAAGGGACACTTATACCCATTGCCTTTCTATGAGTTGCTCCAAGCAGTTGAGCACTCAGCAGAGGTGAGTCACTGTTCAGTGAATGTACTCCTACACTTACCCGCATGTCATACCAGTGTTATACACACCTTGGTTTAAGAGAACAAACCAACCCATATGGCACACAACGACCTACACTTTATTACGTCGTCGTCCTAGGTAACAACGTATCATTTGGCCGCGAACAGATTTAAGAGTTACTCAACAATTCCTCCATTTGTCGAATACATGTAACTCTAAGGACTACAACATATTGGAATTCTACTGGAAGATGTAAACTATATGTTGTACTGCCAAAATAGACTTTTATTTATTGAATAAATCATGTACATTCACATCAACTCATAACCGTCTACAAGCTAGACGATTGGCTGTAGGACACATTTCCTAACAAATATGTCCCACCATGGTCCGCTATGATATGATATGATATGTGATATGTTGCATGACTCACTTGACACCGGGACCCAACTCCATAGGAGGGTATATGGAGAACACACACTCATAAGGTGTGATGTGACAGAATATGGCAATATTATGCCACATGGCGATCGGGACCCACCTCTATAGGGGGAATATGTGGAGGACACACACTCTTAGGGTGCTGTAGCAGGATATGATATGATGTGAGTTCATGATGCTGATTCCAGGACCCTGACTCCTAGGGGATATTTATGGAGGTTATACACGAGGGGGTGTTCTGTTTATGAGAACATAGTGTGTGGCCTGGACAGTGGTATAAAAATGGATTTTTACATGCTATTTACAATGGTACAGTGGTTTTATTCTGAAATTATATATTCTTGAAATGCTATATAGCATTTGCTTCCAAAAATTATTTTGAGCATATGATGCATGTTTTGATAACATGGTAAAATGTATTTGAAATATGGAAGCTTGACAGATGTTTATTATGAAAAATTTGAGTTGATAAAAGTTTGAAGTAATTACATTATATTATAGTTAGCTTACTTATTGAGTGTGATCTCATTTAAATCTCATAATATTTTTCAGATCCACAGAACTGAAGATGGGGATATGGGGTAGTTGGAGCAGCTATCTGAGTAACTTAGATCCGATACTTTGTTGTAACCCATTGAAGTATGTATTTTGGCATGTAGCCTAAAACATATGATTATGGTTTGTATTAAGAACTCTTTGAATTTGAATGATATATAGTTATTATCCCTCCTTGTATTAAGTTTTATATTTCAGAATGCCTTGCATACCAGGCATGCGATGGGTTACCATCCCTAAATCCAATATTAGGTCTGGGCGTGACAAAATCTATCATTGGATGCAAATCATGTATGAAGACTACTTTCAGCAATTTAATACCAACGAAATAACTTTTAGGCTTATTTCACGTGGGCAACTTGCGGCATTAACATCACAAGCTTCAGATCATAAAAAATTATAACCAGAAAATTCGATAAATTTGTGATTGAAATATGTGAAAGGTGGGGATCGAGGGGGGATGTCGACCTGTTGACCTTGATGGAAGCATTGGTGGGAAGAAAAGGGACTCATAATTATTGGAGAAGGCCGTGGCTGACCAACAGACAAATAACTATATATTAGAAAAGGACTGAAACCCGTGTCAGTAAGTTCCCAAGGCTGATTAGCCAACACACTAGGTCAAATAAAACGTTCCACCTAAGAAACTTTCCAACCAATTGTTATTTGTTTTCTAGTTCCTCTATGATTTGAAAAGCAACTAGCTAGGTTTATTTTAAAGTCATCCATTAGCTGCTCAAATAAATTGAACAAAAGAAAAGAGCTAAACGACAAGTGAAAAGCTAATCCAAGGTAAAAAGCATCAAAACAACGTGGAATAAGTAATTTTCTCACGGCTTTCAATTGCTAAGGATATTAAAAATATCATCAAACACATTCAAATGCTTTGGAGGAAGGTTGAAAATATTTTATGCGCCATGAGCATATTCAAACATATAATGGAGCAAAAGGACAACCAAATGTTCTGACTCCCAAAGACACTATTCTACTCAACTCCCTGATAAGTTAACAAATAATCAGGCAATCCCAAATTCAAGACAAACATCTAGAATAACCAGCTCATCTAAGCTCAAAGAACCGCAGGGACTTGACCAATTAAATCCTCATGAGCGTTAACACGGCTTTCAAATTGTTGCTTACGTTGTTTTCCTAGTGTTGCAACAACACACGCAGCAGGAGAAGAATAGATCAATCAGAAAATAAAGGAAAAAAGACAAAAAAAACTCACAAAGATTTATGATGAATTAGTTAGATTGACATACATTCACCCAACAAAGATAAGAATAATGCTATAATTAAGTAAAACAACTAAAGATTATAATGACTCTCTTGTGAAATACTAGACTCTCATACACCCCAAAGAACCCTCTCTTGTGTCTCTTAATATCATTCAAGGTTGCCCTCAAGATCAAGGCTATATATGCTCATATAGACGAAGGATTTGCGGTGTTTTACATGAACTATAATTCATATTCTTCGTATTTATGAAAACATATCAGGCCATGTTCATATTAGGCTTCATATCATACTGGCTCATATTCATTTAGTCTCCATATTAGGCTCTCATGCTTGTGCTTCAAGGCTTGTGTCCACCATGGCATTGTGGGGTACATTTAAGGCTATATCTATGTTAGGCTTCTTTTGTTCATAGATGATGGAGTTTATACTTCAAATATAGCTAACTTATTAGAGACTTCATCATGTATCTTTTCTTCAGTTTTAACCAGATTCTATCCACTGCATTCTTCTCAATGACTTCTCTGATAACCTCATTATCCAAGCATAATAAAATTATACTATGTGCTCTCGCTAGCAACTCATCTTTCTCTCAATTAGATATGGTTATTTGCAATCTATCTGTGCCTTCTAACATCTTCCATAGCCTTTGTTGCACCAAAAGGGCCTATTCTTGATCTAGCAATGCCAAAATTATTAGTTTTGTTAAACATATCAATTTCAAACTTGTTGTCCACATTATGAATTTCTCCTCAAAATCAACTTTCTAGCATACTTAGCGCTATTTGTTTAGTTTACTGGTTTAACACAGGATAGGTCTACCTAAAATAGAGGAATCCTCTAATAAAGGAGTATGACTTTAAAAACAGAGAAAGCCTTTGATAAACATTTAGAATAGGGTTTTAATAAACAAAGCAAATCTTTGGAAAACCGCTTAGAGTAGAGCTCCAATCAATACCTAATTAAGCAGGGCTCTAATAATGGAGTATAACTCCAAAGATAGAGAATGCCTTTAAAAAATTATTTGGTGTGGGGCTCCAATAATAAAGTAGGACTCCAAATCATTTAAAGTAGGGCTCCAATCAACACTTAGAGCAGGGCTTCAATAATGGAGTAAGACCTCAAAAACATCTGGAGCAGGGATCTAAAAATGGAGCAGGACTCCGAAACAACTGACATGAGGCTCCAATATTTCGGCTACACCAAAATTCTCCACCTGTCATAACATTAAAATAGTTATTCTAGATTTATTCTAAGTTTATCCTGGACTGGAATAAGCATTGTTTTTTCATAAAACAAACTTTTTTCTTCTTTTTTTTCGCATGAATCACTCTTCAAGATCAAAAACCTTCTTTATTTATGATTTAATTACAAGAAATCTTAATCATTAATTAACTTAAACTATCTTAAACATATGGATGAATAAAGTTTGTTATGAAACAACATCCTTAGAGGTGGAAGAAACGAACTATTTGTTAAAATATTCTAGAAGTAAGTTTAACCAATAAGTTAATAACTTATTAGCCTCAAACCTAGATGTCTATAATTTCATTTTTGCATAGTCAATAATAAAAAAAATCATTAATGGTAATTATTTAATCAACCTATATTAATTTGAGAAACAATAAGAAAGGGATCTCTCTAAATCAAAATGAAAATCTTCTAGAACTTAATTGATGAATTTTCATTGTCATATCTAAATATTTTAACTAAGGTCGATTTATAGAAAATTTTCTAAATCTAATAGATTTCTTACTTTTTATATGATACTAATTAGTTTCCTACTTCCAGCAGAATTTTTATCTTTTAAAGAAAATTCAAAAGATAAGTATCACAAAAATATTTAAAAATATATTCCTAACTTAGATTCTAACTCATTTAGTATGAGTTTTAAAAATAAAGAAATATAAAGCTTTAAAAAATTTAAGAAAATTTATTCTTAAATTCTAGGTCATGAAATGATATTTTCATAACTGTTTAAAAAAACATCAGCACTGACGTATATTTATCAAATTTTCATAATTTTTCATGTGACCTTTAATTTAGATGATTCAAGATACACTCCAAAGATAATTTAATGTAAATATCATCAAGGTAAACCTGCTCAAAACTTTTAACTATATTAATTTTGAAAAAGATTTATTTTTAATGATGCATATTGAGTTGGGATATTACATATTTTGATAAGCTCTAATTGTCCCTTTTATTTACATATTTTGTTGAGCTCTAATTATCCCTCTTATTTCTTAGCTACACGACCTTAATTTTTGAAAGATCACGAGGGAATAAAACTCCCCCATGGACAAACTTTATTAAAATCATATCTTAATTTCATGATCATATTTTAAAACTCGCAAATTGGAGTTATTTGTCCCTATGACATCCTCTGCAAAGACTTAAGGAATCTCGTAGGGCATGCCGAACGATTTATTACGGGAGGGCACAATGTGGAGCCTTCATCAGTCATACGCGGTACTGAAATAGCTCTCGATGACATTCTCGCAGAGGATCTCCATGACCTTGCTGTTTGATGGGCGCACAAGGCGTGGTGTCTTTAACTGGCTCGCTGCAGCCCCGAAGCTCACAAAATGATCTAGAATCTTCTGGAACGTTCCTTTCCTAAGGACACGGAGCTCGAGTGGTGCAATGCCACCCACCTTCCTCATGCTAACGTAGCCTGCATCCACAAAAGCCAGGTCCAAGTAATTGCAGCAGCTGCTCAGAACCTCCTTGTTGGCATCGGAGCTCAGCTCCTATAAGATAACATAGTTGCCAGGGTCTGTTGAGCGATCGATGAGGCTCGTAAAATCCACGACCTCGAGCTTCTCAGCTGTTAAGAGCTTGGTTGCCTCTTCCACAGCCAGCTGCAGGTCTTTCTCTGTGTTTTTGTCGATGTTGATGGATAGGAGTAGGCTTCTTCGGCATATAAATCGCAGCTCAGGGGTCGAGTTATGGAATCCTGCCACCTTTACGACATCCCCCAGTCTATAGCGATATAGACCTGTCATTGGATGCAAGTCATGCATGAAGACTATTATTTATCTTAATGGAAATACTGGTGGGAAGAAAAGGATCTGTTGGTTATCGGAGAAGGATGTGTTTGAATGGTAAACTTAATTGTGGTGATGAAACCGTGAGGTCATAATAAATTCTAAAGAATTAACTATAGTGGCAGAAAATGAAGAGTCACATTGAAATATGAAGAGTCATGTTGTAAAACCAAAAGTCATATGCAAAGTCTAAAAGGTTCATTATGATGTATTAATGAGGAAAGATCAATAGTCACTTTCTATATTTGTAGTAAGTTATAGAGTGAGTGAGGAAAGCTAATAGAAATGATATTATAGAAACTTCTCTCGAGAGATAAAAATTTCTCCTTTGGCTTGCTTTACTTGGATGCCAAGAAAATACTTCATTAATCCGAGATCTGACATCTCGAATTCCTTCATCATGCTTTGCTTGAATTCTTCTACAATTTGAATGTTAGTCCCAATGTAGACAAGATCTTCAACATAGATACAAACAACAAGAAAGTTAGTGGCATCAAATATCTTTATATAAAGAGATGGTTCACTTGGGCTTCTTTGGAATCCATTTGAATAGAAGTATTTGTCAATCCTGCTGTTCCAAGCTCGTGGAGCTTGCTTCAAGCCATATAGAGCTTTGTGAAGTTTATAGACTTTGTGTTCCATACCTGCCACTTCATACCCTTGAGGTTGTTTGACGTATACCTCCTCCTTAAGTTCGCCATTGAGGAAGGCAGATTTGACGTCAAGTTGGAAGACTTGAAGCTCAAGTTGGGCAGCAAGAGCAAGGATAATACGGATTGTCTCCATTCTTGCAACTGGAGCAAATGTTTCGGTGAAGTCGATGCCAGACTGCTGCAAGTACCCCTTGGCGACAAGTCGAGCTTTATGCTTTTGAATAGATCCATCTTCTTTATACTTGATTTTGTAGATCCATTTTGCCCGATTACATCCTTCCCTTCCGGTAAGTTGACAAGCTCCCAAGTTTTGTTCTTTTGAATTGTTGCTATTTCCTCATCCATTACCTTTTTCCATTCTTCCTTCACCACAGCTTCCTCAAAATCCTAAGGTTCATAACCAAAGAAGGCAAAGTGACAAGAGTTATAAATATCTTGCATGGATCAAACTTTCTTTGGTGGAGAATCTGTATCCATGGTTTCTAAGAAAGTGGGAGAATGAATGGAACTTGGTGAAGAAGAGGAGGCTTGTGATGTAGATGATGAAGTTTGTGTTGGTGATGAAGGATTAGAATGAATTGAACTTGGTGATGTAGAAGGAATTTGTTGTTGCTCTTCTTGTTTAGCTTGTGGCTCTATGAACTCATATGAGTTTGGCATTTGAGATGAGATTTGTGTCCAATTCCAGTTAGTTTCTTCATCACAAATTACATCTCTTGAGATGACAAGCTTCTTGGTTTTTGATTGAATAACCTGTATCCTTTAGATTCATAACTATAACCAATAAAGATTAATTTTTCTCCTTTTTCATCAAATTTATGCTGGTACTGTGATGGAATGTGAGAATAAGCAATACAACCAAATACTTTAATTAAGATGATGTATTATTGGTTTTCTTTTGTGCCATGCTTCAAATGGAGTTTTGTTAAACACTGCTTTTGTAGGAGATATATTAAGAATGTAAACAGCAGTATGCACACCTTTAGCCCAAAAATTATTTGGGTAAGCCTTTTCCTTTCAGCATGCTTTGGGCCATTTCCACAATGGTTCGATTTCTTCTTTCAGCAACTCCGTTCTGTTGAGGACTCATACGAACTGTGAGTTGTCTTTGGATACCATTTTGCTGGCAGTATTCCATGAATAATTTGTTGATGAACTCTCCTCCTCGATCAATTCGAAGAGCCTTGATTTGAAGTCCACTTTGTTTCTCAACTAGTACTTTGAATTGTAGAAAAATAGAGAAAGCTTCGGACTTGGCATGCTAGAAGTAAACCCACATCATTCTTGTATAATCATCAACAAATAGAATGAAGTACCTTCGGTTGTTGTGTGATGGAGTTCTTGTGGGTCCACATATATCAGCATGAACAAGTTCAAGAGGTGCTTTGGTTCTCCATGAAGACTTTGGATATGGTAGCTTGTGCATTTTTCCATATATGCAGCCTTCACATACTTGGCTTCTTTCTTTAATGAGAGAAAGACCAATCACCATATTTTTTTGCTTGAGTAGATGCAACCCCTTCATATTTAAGTATCCATATCGAAGATGCCATAAAGTTGACATATTGATAGCTTCACTTTTGAATACGACATCTTTAGATAACATAGTTAGAGGAAAAACCTTGTTTGTGCTCATGGGTACAGTAGCAATTAGATAGTTATTCTTTTTATCAAAAATTTTACTGTTATTAAAGTTGACAGCATATCCTTTTTGAGTAAGTTGCCCAATGCTTAGGAGATTATGAGATAGATTTGGCACATAAAGAACATCATTAATAAGCCTTTTGGTACCTCCTTTGGTGAGAACTTCAATAGTTCCTTTGCCTTCAACTGTTTGGAGTTTGCCGTCTCCAAGCATGACTTGAGAAGAATAATTTTTGTCAAGTTGGACGAAGCCCATCATGTGGTTGCTACACCCACAATCCAAGTACCATACATTTTGAGAATCTTCTTGGGCATTCATGCAAGAGAAGAGTTATTGAGTTTCAGCTTCATTTTTAGTGAAGTTGTCTTCATTATTTCCATTCCTTTTTTGGTACCAACAATCCCTTTGTGAATGATTAGGAATCTTGCACTTATTGCATCTATATCGACAATCTTTTGAGTCATGGTTGTTCTTCTTGCAGACTCGGCATCGAGGATTAAAACCACCTGATTGTTTTTGGTTTGCTCCTTGATTGTTACCTTTTTCCTTCTTTTGGAATGGTCCTCCTTTGTACTTCTGTTTAAAGTTCTTTTTTTCTTAGGTGTAGAGCTTGGTTTGGAAGGCTTGCTCAAGAGGTTGAGTAGAAGACCTATTCATTTTTTCCTCATGAACTTGAAGAGAACTCATTAGTTCATTAAAAGTATAAGTAAAGAGATCTTTTGATTCTTCTATTGCAGTGACAACATGATCATATTTTATAGGAAGACTTCTAAGAACCTTTTGAATAACTTTTCTATCTTCAATGGTATCTCCAAGGCTTCTAATTTGATTAACCACTTCAATAACTTTGGTAAGAAAGCTTTGCATACCTTGTCCTTCTTTCATTTGCATGTTGTCAAAATCTCTCCAAAGTAATTGTAACTTTAGTGAGATGATTTTCTCATTACCTTGGAAACCTTCTTTGAGTATTTCCCAAGCTTGCTTTGCTTTCTTTGCTCCAAAAATTCTGGGGTAGATGGTTTGGCTTATTCCTTGTTGAATGTATCGAAGAGCACTTGCATCTTTCTTCACATTCTCCTTGTACTCCTTTTGCTGCTCTGTTGTCCATTTTATTGTAGCATCTTGTGGTTGAGGTGGCTCTTCATAGGAACCTTTGACTATGTCCCAAAGGTCTTGGGAGATGAATATGGTTTGCATTTGACTACTCCAATAGTCATAATGCTCACCATTGAAGATAGGAACTTGGTTAGAAGTGTAGGAGAACATGGTAGTTGATGAAGTTGCCATCTTGACAAGTGCTTATTCTAAGGCTCTGATACCAAATTTGTTGGAACAAGATGAAAAGTTAGTTGGATAGGGGCAAGAAATATTTTCTTATTTCATAGACTCTTTTCCTTGTCATACAACCCTGCCCTGATACCAAAATAAGAAGCACTTGTCAATAAGAAAATATTTCTTTGCTCTGATACCACTTGTTGAAAATAATATTTTTGGTAGCGCTATAGAATGCTCAAGGAGAAATGCTGGGAGTGAGAGAAGTTTCTATAATATCATTTCTATTAGCTTTCCTCACTCACTTTATAACTCACTATAATATGTCCTATTTATAGATATAGAAAGTGACTATTGGTAATTCCCTCATTAATATATTATAATTAACCTTTTAGACTTTTCATATGACTTTTGGTTTTACAACATGACTCTTTAGATTTCAATGTGACTCTTCATTTTCTGCAACTATAGTATATTCTTCAGAATTTATTATGACCTCTCGGTTTCATCACCATAATTAAGTTTACCATTTCCAATACCCCCTTTAAACTTAATTGTCTTGTTCATCATATCTTCAATACTGATTTGGATCGCAACCCAGAGGAAAATCTCTTCTTGCAAATGTCCTTCTCATTGATGTATAAGGTGGATATCTTGTATCTTCTTTAATCACCCTTTCTTCATCTTCTACAATAACTCTTCTATTTATTGTCAGCTTCAGCTCATTTAATTCTTTAATACTATTTTCATATTTGTTCCTCAGCTCTTCATAGGCTTCATGCAAATCTTGCATTGCTATCTTGACATCTTCAATTTCCTGAAAATGAACATTGATGCTGCCAGATCACCCCCTCGAATGTCCGCAAGCGTCGATCGCCTTCTCCAGCGAGCCAGAGATCTTCCGGCGAGCTTCTCGCGTCTGGGAGCCTGCAAAAAGTCCCGGGGGCCGAAGATTCGGCGGGGACCCTCCGACGCTCAAGTCAGTGCTCTGGGCAACAGCCATGAGCTTGAGGAAGCTCGAAAGAGAAAGAGAGAGGGAGGCTCAGAGAAGAGCTCTCTGTGAGCAAGAATGGGCATTTAGGAGTGTTATGAGTGTGTTACTAGTTCTTAGTTCAGTTACCTCATCGGGGGTCCCTCTTACCCAATTTATAGATGTATGGAGTTTGTCTGCTTGAGTGGTTGAGGTCGTAATGATGACTTTGATGGGTGAAGTGTCAGAGCTGATGTCTGTGAGGCATGGGGTGCTGCCACTTGTAAGAGCATTTAAAGTGATGGCAGCAATGGCAGAGCTTGCTTCCTTATTTGATATGTCAGGATGCAGGTTAAATCCCATCAAAGTGGGTGGCTGCAGCTGGTTGGTGGGTCAAGTTCCGTCAAGTGGGTGGCCACTTGATTTGACCACTGCAGGGAAGAGAGATAAAAGGTGGCGGAGTCTCATCACCATCACGAGCCACACATCCATCTAGGATAGAAGAGTTGGGAGTTGAAGCCAGTTGTCCCTTGTAAAGTGTTGATTATAGAGTGCTGCATGGCACTGTTCATGGTCGGGGCCGAGGTGGCCGAGAACGTGACCTTTATGAGGCCATAAATGCCTTTGTGCGAGAGACATGATGTGGCCGTAAGCTGAGATGGGACGATGCCGAGGCGGGGCCGACTTGAATGAGACGAGGCCGACTTGAATGAGGCCATTAAATGTGCCAAGGCCAACTTGAAGGAGAGTGCGGGGCCGATTCGAAAGAGAGTGCCGGGGCCGACTTGGATGAGGCGGGGCCGACTTGAATGAGGCGGGGCCAACTGGATGAGGCCATTAAATGTGCCAAGGCCGACTTGAAGGAGAGTGCTGGGGCGACTCGAAAGAGAGTGCCGGGGCCGACTTGGATGAGGCAAGGCCGACTTGGATGAGGCGAGGCCGACTTGAATGAGGCGGGGCCGACTTGAATGAGGCCATTAAATGTGCCAAGGCCGACTTGAATGAGAGTGTCGGGGCCGACTTGAAAGAGAGGGCGGGGCCGACTTGGATGAGGCGAGGCTGACTTGAATGAGGCCATTAAATGTGCCAAGGCCGACTTGAAAGAGAGTGCCGGGGCCGACTCGAAAGAGAGTGCCGGGGCCGACTTGAATGAGGCCATTAAATGTGCCAAGGCCAACTTGAATGAGAGTGCCGGGGCCGACTTGGATGAGGCGGGGTCGACTTGAATGAGGCCATTAAATGCGCCAAGGCCGACTTGAAGGAGAGTGCCAGGCTGACTCGAAAGAGAGTGCCGGGGCCGACTTGGATGAGGCGGGCCGAGATGATGCTGAGGCCGACTTGGACCTCTCCCTCCCTTCGCGTCCGTGACGTTCCACTCCATTAAATGGGCAGCCATAAATGCAGGGAGAGAATAAGGCAATAAATGCCTTAGAGCCAGAACGTGGCCTTTATGAGGCCATAAATGCTTTGGTGTGAAAGACATAATATGGCTGTGAAGCCAAACGGGAGTTCTGGGGCGAAACTGGCCGAGCGGGAGTGCCGGGCGAAGCTGGCCGAGCGGGAGTGCCGGGCGAAGCTGCTGCCGGGCGACTTTTTGCTCTTTTTTGCTCTCCTTTGCCTAAGTGGCGCTCCATTCCAATAAATGCTGGCCAAGTTATTATGACGGTTTCTGCACCATTAAATGCTTCATTCTCTACCATTAAATGCTCCAGTCTTTTGATTTGACTTTATGAGGCCATTAATGACATGGTGGGATGCACGTGGCCTTTATGAGGCCATTAATGACTAAAGGTGGCCTTTCGGAAAACCCCGCATGCCTTTTTTTTTTTTTTTTTTTGTTCTCTTTCTTCATTATGACGAGATACTTGTTGCAGTGAGAGCAATATCACGGATAAAATATTTAATACCCATCATACCCTTTGAAAAGAAAGCCAAGTAAAATAGTGAGGCCGCCTATGAATTAAGCGCCTAAGAAAATCGTCTGAAAATTGCTGTCTTGAGAGGATGCCATCCAAAAATTGTTGCCTTTATTGCCCATGGGGTCAACTGGCCCCATCAAATGCCCCCCACACGGCGCATCAGCTAAGCGAAAGGAGTGTAGAACTTTAAGAAATTTTGGAGGTAAATTAATTACCTTACGCGCCACTCAAAGCAGCGTCAATTTTTGGGGGAATGCTCGTCAGTTAGCCGCTGAGGCAAAGATAAAGCCGATGAGGCTGCAATAACGCCGCTGAGGCAAAGGTAAAGCCGTTGAGGCTGAGATAATGCCGTTGAGGCTGCAAAAATGCCGTTGAGGTAGAAAGAAAGCCGTTGAGGCTACGATAAAATTGCCAAAGCAGAAATAGAGCCGTGGAGGCTGCAATGATGCCGCTGAGGCAGAGATGATGCCACTGAGGCAGAGATAAAGCCGTTGAGGCTGCAATAATGCCGCTAAGGCAGAGATAAAACCGTTGAGGCTGCAATGATGCCACTGAGGCAGAGATAAAGCCGTTGAGGCTGCAATAATGCTGCTGAGGCTGAGATAAAGCCGTTGAGGCTGCAATAATGCCGCTGAGGCTGAGATAAAGCCGATGAGGCTGAGATAAAATTGCCGAAGCAGAAATAGAGCCGCGGGGGCTAAAATAAAATTGCCTCGAGTGTTTATGTGCTGGTTCGGGAGGTGACTCGAGCGGGTACGGCTGTTAGGGACTTGAACCGACTCGGGGGCGTATGCTAGCCAGACGAGTTGTGTCCTGTTAGCCGCGATGCGTCGAGCTCCTTCGGAACTGCCTTGGGTGTTTGTGTGCTGGTCGGGAGGTGACTCGAGCGGGTACGGGCTGTTAGGGACTTGAACTGACTCGGGGGCATATGCTAGCCAGACCGAGTGGTGTCCCGTTAGCCGCGATGCCGTCGAGCTCCTTCGGAATGCCTTGGATGTTTGTGTGCTGGTCCGGAAGTGACTCGAGCGGGTACGAGCTGTTAGGGACTTGAACCGACTCAAGGGCGTATGCAAGCCAGATCGAGTGGTGTCCCGTTAGCCGCGATGCCGTCGAGCTCCTTCAGAACCGCCTCGGGGGTTTCGTGGCCGGCCCGAGGGGTGACTCGAGGTCGCTGGAACCATAGGTCTTGAATCGCCGGGGGTTTCGCGACCGGCCCGGGGGTGACCTTCTGATCGCAGAACCGACGAGAGCCTTTTGAATGGTTTGTTTTGTTGATTTTCCTGTAATGCATTCAGACACTAATGAAAAGAAACTTTTTTCTCAAAGTGTAGTATACTTAGCTTTTTCGTAGCTGCTTGCCTTTGCGTCATATTCGGTGTCGACGTCGATTACAGGTTTGAGAGTTTTTTCTTTAAAGAAATTGGTCTCCTTCTGCTGAGTTGATTACCTGCCCCCCAGGAAACTATGTTGATTGAAGGCGGGGGGCACTGAAATCCAAGGGCAGCTGGAATAGAATCTGCTAGAGATCTTGGGCTCGGATTGGCTCTGAGGTGACTAGGAGATAGGATTTGGGTGGCAAGTACTGATGCTCTTACTGGCTAACAAGCTTGAGCCTTAAATTGCCGATGAGCTTGAATTTGAGGTTGCTCTTGCTCCTGAGCTTCAGAGAAATATGACAACGGTGAGTCTCTTGTTTTGGAGATCTCTCACCGGATGGATGGTGGATGTCTTGAGATAGTGGTGACGATGGAGCAGAGAGCCGGCCTCCTGCCGGTCAGCTCGTTGAGGGTGCCCCCCAGCGTTACTGGTGGAAGCCTCTTGGGTCTTTGTCATCACCATATTTTTATCCACCATTGTTATCGTAGAGGGAGTGAGAGCTTGTAGCTTAGTGTCACAGAACTCTACTTTCTCTCCCTACCTGGCGCGCTAATCTGATGCTGCCAGATCACCCCCCTCGAACGTCCGCGAGCGTCGGTCGCCTTCTCCAGCGAGCCAGAGATCTTCCGGCGAGCTTCTCGCATCTGGGAGCCTGCAAAAAGTCTCGGGGGCCGGAGATTCCGGGGACCCTCCGACGCTCAAGTCAGTGCTCTGGGCAACAGCCGTGAGCTTGAGGAAGCTCGAAAGAGAAAGAGAGAGGGAGGCTCAGAGAAGAGCTCTCTGTGAGCAAGAATGGGCGTTTAGGAGTGTTATGAGTGTGTTACCAGTTCTTAGTTCAGTTACCTCGTCGGGGGTCCCTCTTACCCAATTTATAGATGTATGGAGTTTGTCTGGCTTGAGTGGTTGAGGTCGTAATGATGACTTTGATGGGTGAAGTGTCAGAGCTGATGTCTATGAGGCATGGGGTGCTGCCACTTGTAAGAGCATTTAAGGTGATGGCAGCAATGGCAGCTTGCTTCCTTATTTGATATGTCAGGACTGCAGGTCAAATTCCATCAAAGTGGGTGGCTGCAGCTGGTTGGTGGGTCATGTTCCGTCAGAGTGGGTGGCCACTTGATTTGACCACTGCAGGGAAGAGAGATAAAAGGTGGCGAAGTCTCATCACCATCACGAGCCACACATCCATCTAGGATAGAAGAGTTGGGAGTTGAAGCCAGCTGTCCCTTATAAAGTGTTGATTATAGAGTGCCTCATGGCACTGTTCATGGTCGGGGCCGAGGTGACCGAGAACGTGACCTTTATGAGGCCATAAATGCCTTTGTGCGAGAGACATGATGTGGCCATGGAAGCCAAGACGAGACGATGACGAGGCGGGGCCGACTTGAATGAGACGAGGCCGACTTGAATGAGGCCATTAAATGTGCCAAGGCCAACTTGAAGGAGAGTGTCGGGGCCGACTCGAAAGAGACTGCCAGGCCGACTTGGATGAGGCGGGGCCGACTTGAATGAGGCGGGGCCAACTTGGATGAGGCCATTAAATGTGCCAAGGCCGACTTGAAGGAGAGTGCCGGGGCCGACTCGAAAGAGAGTGCCGGGGCCGACTTGGATGAGGTGAGGCCGACTTGAATGAGGCGGGGCCGACTTGAATGAGGCCATTAAATGTGCAAGGCCGACTTGAATGAGAGTGCCGGGGCCGACTCGGAAGAGAGTGCCGGGGCCGACTTGGATGAGGCAAGGCCGACTTGAATGAGGCGGGGCCGACTTGAATGAGGCCATTAAATGTGCCAAGGCCGACTTGAAGGAGAGTGTCGGGGCCGACTCGAAAGAGAGTGCCGGGGCCGACTTGAATGAGTGCCTGGGCCAACTCGAAAGAGAGTGCCGGGGCCGACTTGGATGAGGCGGGGCCGACTTGAATGAGGCCATTAAATGCGCCAAGGCCGACTTGAAGGAGAGTGCCGGGCCGACTCAAAAGAGAGTGCCGGGGCCGAGATGATGCTGAGGCCGACTTGGACCTCTCCCTCCCTTTGCGTCCGTGACGTTCCACTCCATTAGATGGGCAGCCATAAATGCAGGGAGAGAATAAGGCAATAAATGCCTTAGAGCCAGCACGTGGTAGGATGCACGTGGCCTTTATGAGGCCATAAATGCTTTGGTGTGAAAGACATAATATGGCTGAGTGCCGGGGCAAAGCCGGCCGAACGGGAGTGCCGGGCGAAGCTGGCCGAGCAGGAGTGCTCGGCGAAGCTGGCCGAGTGGGAGTGTCAGGCGAAGCTGGCCGAGCGGGAGTGAGGGCGGGACTTTTTGCTCTCCTTTGCCTACGTGGCGCTCCATTCCAATAAATGCTGGCCAAGTTATTATGACTATTTCTGCACCATTAAATGCTCCATTCTCCACCATTAAATGCTCCAGTCTTTTGATTTTACTATTAGCCATTAATGACTGAAGGTGGCCTTTCGAAAAATCCCCACACGTGACGTGGCCTTTTTTCCTTTTTTTCTTTTCTTCATTATGAGAGATACTTGTTGCAGCTGAGCAATATCGCGGATGAAATTTTTAATACCCATCATGCCCTTTGAAAAGAAAGCCAAGTAGAATAGTGAGGCCGCCTATGAATTAAGCGCCTAAGAAAATCGTCTGAAAATTGCTGTCTTGAGAGGATGCCATCCAAAAATTGTTGCCTTTATTGCCCATGGGGTCAACTGGCCCCATCAAACATCTTTCACAGTAATATTATAAGTATTTTTTAAATAGATAATTGCTTGTAATGCTGCAGAATTTTCTGCTTCCTTCTTTGAAACAGAAACTGGACCATCAATCATAAAACTTTCACTTATATCTTCAAAAATGACTGTTGCCATAAAACTTGAGAATAATTTGGTCCAGACTTCTCACTTGTATACTTTGCTGGAGAAAAATTTAGTTTTTCAAGCATTTCTTTGAGCATTACCTTGTATGGCGCAACCACAACTATTACCTTTTCATCCTCCATTTTGCTCAATTGGTGTTGAAGTTTCTATTCTTCAACCTCTCTGCTCTTGTCTTCTTTTTCTTTTGCAAAGTCTTGTTATCTTAGACTTGCACACTTCTCAACGGATTCCTTTGATCTAGAGACTTAACACTTAGATGGAGGATATGAACTTCTTCACGCCAGGCTTTGCACACTTCTCAACGGATTCCTTTGATCTAGAGACTTAACACTTAGATGGAGGATATGAACTTCTTCACGCCAGGCTCTTGGGCTATCTTGCTTTCTTTGACACCACTTGGTTGGGGATCGACCAGGCTCTGATACCACTTGTTAAAAATATTTTTGGTAGCGCTCTAGAATGCTCAAGGAGAAATATTGGGAGTGAGAGAAGTTTCTATAATATCATTTCTATTAGCTTTCCTCCCTCACTCTATAACTCACTACAATATGTCCTATTTATAGATATAGAAAGTGACTATTGATCTTCCCTCATTAATACATCACTTTCTATATGACTTTTGGTTTTACAACATGACTCTTCAGATTTCAATGTGACTCTTCATTTTCTGCAACTATAATTAATTCTTCAGAATTTATTATGACCTCTCGGTTTCATCACCACAATTAAGTTTACCATTTCCAACACCCCCTTTAAACTTAATTGTCTTGTTCATTATATCTTCAATACTGATTTGGACCGCAACCCAAAGGAAAATCTCTTCTTGCAAATGTCCTTATCATTGATGTATGAGGTGGATATCTTGTATCTTCTTCAATCACCCTTTCTTCATCTTCTATAATAACTCTTCTATTCATTGTCAACTTCAGCTCATTTAATTCTTTAATACTATCTTCATATTTGTTCTTCAGCTCTTCATAGGCTTCATGCAAATCTTACATTGCTATCTTGATATATTCAATTTCCTGAAAATGAACATCATTCACAGTAATATTATAAGTATTTTTCAAATAGATAATTGCTTATAATGCTGCAGAATTTTCTGCTTCCTTCTTTGAAATAGAAACTGGACCATCACTCGTAAAACTTTCACTTATATCTTCAAAAATGACTGTTGCCATAAAACTTGGAGAATGATCTGGTCCAGACTTCTTATTTGTATACTTTGTTGGAGAAAAATTTAGTTTTTCAAGTATTTCTTTGAGCATTACCTTGTATGGCGCAACCACAACTATTACCTTTTCATTATCCATTTTGCTCAATTGGTGTTGAAGTTTCTATTCTTCAACCTCTGAAGACTGCTCTTGTCATCTTTTTCTTTTGCAAAGTCTTGTTATCTTAGACTTGCACATTCCTTTGATCCGGAGACTTAACACTTAGATGGAGGATATGAACTTCTTCTCGCCAGGCTCTTGGGCTATCTGGCTTTCTTTGAAACCACTTGGTTGGGGATCGATCAGGCTCTGATACCACTTGTTGAAAACAATATTTTTGGTAGCGCTCTAGAATGCTCAAAAAGAAATGCTGGAAGTGAGAGAAATTTCTATAATATCATTTCTATTAGGATGTGCCGACCAACAAACGCTACTACATGACTATATACTAGAAAAGGACTGAATCCTGAGTTAATACGTTCCCATGGCTGACTACCAAGTATACTGTCAAATAAAACACTCCACTTAAGAGACTTTCTGGCAAATAATTATTTTTATTTTTTATTCTCCATGATCTAAGCAACGAGGTTTATTTTAGTGTCATCTACGATATGATCCAGAGCCTTATTTGATTTTCAAATAAATTGAACAATAGAAAAGAGCTAGATGACAAACGAGCTAAGCTAATCTATGAGAATATCAAGCCAAAAGCATCGGAATAACGTGGAATGAGTAATGATAAATTTGTTGGCGGGAGCTTTCCCCGTCACTGTTCCTTTAAAAAGAAAAAGAAAAAACGTGGAAGAAGTACTTTTCCCACGGCTTTCAATTGCTGAGGAAATTAAAAATATCATCACATACGTTCAAATTAATGCTTTGGAGGGAGGTTGAAAACATTTTAGGCTCCTTAAGCATCTTCAAACATATAATGGAGCTAAAGGACAACCAAATGTTCGACTCCCAAAGACTAAAACGATTCTACTCAACTCCCTGATGAGTTCACACATAATTAGGCAATTCCAAATTCAAGATAAAATCTTTTCTAGAGCTCGAACAACTACAAGACAGTAGTTTACTGATTAAAATCCTCATGAGCATTGATATTCCTTGGAAAAGTTGCTTATCTTGCTTTCCTAAACTGAGAACCGTCAATGCTCTTCATTTTAGTTTACTAAGAAGATCGAACTCTCTTGTCACATTTTTGTTTTCCTAATTTACTCAGGATGTCTTTTGATGCACCAGAGACTAGTTCAATGGGTACGACAGTGGTCAAAAGGATATCAGGGTTACCAATCCATTTTTGGATGGCCTGAAGTAATTAAATAAATTAGGTCCTTAAACAGCCAGAACTTAATTTTATAGCCTAGAAGCTAGCTACTTCAAATCACCCATTCGCAAATCCCATCTTAGGAGATTCTCATTTATTTCACTGACTTAGGTGAAACCATGTATTTCAGAGTTTCTACTTTCAAAGCTTCCCCGCATTCTAGCTCAACTGGAAGTAACGGAACAGTAAAGATATTATAATAGCATAGAATGAAATAAAGCAATACCTGCAAAGTTGGTGATGATAATTTCATACTCTTTGCCAACCTCAACTTCGGTAAGACCAACTGGCTCTGATTCAATATAGTGAATGGAGGCACCATCCTCCAAGTCCTGCCCCTCAGGATTCTCCAGAGGAATAAATTCAAAGTAGCCAATGTTGGGAGGCACAGCAAAGGTAGCCAACTCTGGTGGCAAGCTAGGGTTCACATTTACACCAATCCATCCCTCGGAAGCACCATAATCAGCACTCATCAGTGGTAAGCTTCCTGCATAATGTCTCAGTTTTTTCAAATATGGTTCCATGGATCCAGTCAAAATGCCGTAGACATACTTGGCATTGGGCCAAAGCTCTGGGATCACACCATACCAGTCACTTAAACCCACACATTTGTTATATATGGAGTCTGCCAGCGTGGGATTTGGAGTTAAAAGTTTAGAAACAGCTGCACGGATGGATGGGACAGTAACTCGGCTGGTGAGCACTCCATGTCTGATATCATGGCAAAGATCTTCCCACACCAGCTCGAGCATTCGAAATGCCTGAACAAGGCTGTGGGCAAATGTGGAAAATACCAACTGCACTTCATCTGAGTAAATTAGTCCACAAAGGAGGTGGCAATATAAAGACTGGCGGAAGTCTGGACTAAACAAAACTTCAACAGGACTACAACTTTGAGACTGGATGTCCTTCATTGTGCGTGGATACTCTTCAGATCGGTACACATTTGTTGTAGCTGTCGTAACAGTGAGTCCCGCCTTTGTTTTGACCTGCTTGCTGCCGTAGATGAATTGGAGGGCTTTTCCAAGGCCAACTGGGTATTCCCTGCAAAAAAAGATTGTTGATGGATTGTAATAAGTAAGCTCCAATGAATGAATATATATCGGATGAATTCCTAAATAGGTTTAAAAACCAGAAAAAACAATATTATATACTTTCAGGTTCTTTAAATGAATATAAAGTACTGTAGGTATGATATTTGGCCAAAGACCTTTTAGTCTTTGTGTTAAAATTTATAAGCTCAATAAGGATATATATATTCCTATACCCATATATAAGCCTTCAGTCCTAATTGATTAGTTTTCCTAATTATTATAGTATACTTTATATTCCTTTTCTATATAAGCTTAAATAGTCATGACTTTTGAGATGTCTCGGATCGAGATGAAAAGCTCTAAGTGACCCGAAAAGGGCTCTGGCCTCAGAGTAATCCAGTTAATTTATAGAGTTATTGTAAGAGTTCAAGAGAGTCCTATTGAGTATAAGTAGGTTTAGGAATTTGTGAGAAAAGAGTTTTTTATAAGAAAATGATCATTATAATTCTAAAGTCTAGTGAGAAATAATTCTTATAATTTTTAGCTTTTCTTGATAGTGAAATTCTCTATCCTTCTTTGCTTGTTTATGTAGGCCAGTGGCCGAATCACATTAACCATTATGTTTACTCTCTTATTTAGTTTTTGCACTCTTGCCTTTTTAGTTTCTCTCTTGTTTCCTACGCATGCATCTTCTGTTGTAATAAACAATATCAGAGCTTCCCCGTAAATTTTCTGTCATAACAAAACTTGATCTTTAACCTAGAAGGATTCCATCTTTTTTTTGTTAGTTTTTTCTTGTTGTGCGATCCCTGCCTTAAAATTATAGAAGGATTCTTGTTTGAGAATTTGCAATTTTCTTTCTTCCTTCTCTTCGGATCTATAGTCCAATCCCAGAAGGATAAAATAGGAAAAGAAAACCTAAAGGGCTAGCAAACATTCTGATCAGTTTTTGAATGTTTGAACTTCATAAAAACCTAAAGGGCTAGCAAACACTCTGATCAGTTTTTGAATGTTTGAACTTCATACCTGAGTATCAAAGAGAGCGAAGAAGAAGTTTGTTCAAGTCATCATAGAAGTCTTGAAGCATCTAATTGATAGAGATATAGACTAAAAGATATGCTTTATGTTATGTCTTTACAAATTTTAATGAGAATTCATTTTGAGCAATGTGTGCCATTTACTATATATATGTGCATGTGTCTAGTATTTACAAAGAGTATTTGATCTAGTGTGTAGAGTACGGCTTACACACAGAAGACTAGATCATCGGTTCTTTTGGAATATAAGTTTATTGTTCACAGTTTTAGATGGAATTGGATACACCATCAGTAGAACTGTAGCACAAATTTTTAGTAGGTCTGTCTTGACTACGGGAATGGTTTATTCTAACTATTTGTGCTAGTACACTTTGTGTATTAAACAGGACCCAGTTGAGTTAATTATTTTATACTGACTTTATAAAATATTTAAAACTCATGAATATTATGATTACTTATGCTCTTAATCCGAATTCTATTTCTAGACACGTGTATGTAGTGATTATTGCTTTGATTACACATAGAGTGAGATTCTAGATGAGTCAATTAACTCAGTGGGTTGGGTAATAACATTATATATGGTGAATATTAATAGTTGAAGGAATCCACGTCCTGTTAATTTGGATTGATGATATCCCCTTGAGAAAGCTTATAAGTTTTGATTGTATTAAATCTTGCAAGTGATTTTGAATCCGATACATCAAATAAGTTAAGTGGATAAGTCTCAAGGATAATAACAGCCAATTAAATTATATTGTCAGTAATTAAATTTAATTGGTGGATATCTGTAATCTTAACGTGGGGAGATAATAAGTATTTAATATTAAGGCTCGAAAATATAAATTCGAATGTGATTAGGAGTACAATTATAATTCTTTAGTGGAATGAATTATAATTTACGTAATTGAATCCTAACCCGGATAGGATTAGAAGATTTAATTACGTGGGAAGTCCTTTTCATATTTGCCTATTTGGTCCCTGTTGTAGCCCTATAAATATCCTCTCAGTTGGTTGCTAGGGTTAACGTTTTTGAGAAAAAAAAAAAAAGAAACCCTAGGTCGGCCGAGAGATCCCACCATCTTGTGAGAGAAGGAAGGTATTTCGGGAATACGGCGGAAGGCTAAAAGGTTGAGGTCGAGCAATCAAATCGAAGTGTTTCAACGTTCAAGTCTGAAGGTATAATCTTATACTCATAGATTAGAACGGTAAAAGATTTTTGTATTACTCATATACGCTATAGCCGTGATCTTGGGGGTATTCCGCGCTCCCCAACACTAATATGAACACATAGATGGAAGATTTGAGAAAGCACTACAAGAAAATACTGAAATAGCGATGCAAGTTTAGCGACGCATCATTGCGTCGCTAAATTGCGACCACTTTGCGACGCCTCTGTGACAACAAAATATTGCGACGCAATTAGCGACGCATTAGCGACTCAATTAACCAGAAAATCAAAAAAATTAATATTTTAATATTGCGACGCAAATAATGCATCGCAATATTTTTAAATTAAATTTTTAAAAATTTAAATATCGGAAAAAAATATTGCGACGCACTGAGTTGCGTCGCAATGTTTTGAATAGAATTAAATTTGTTAAATAGCGACGCATTAGCGACGCAATAAAATAGAAAATTAAAGAAATTATTTTAAATTTAGTGACGCACTGATTGCATCGCAAATAATTTAAATAAAATTAAATTTTATAAAATTTAAATATCGAAAAAAATATTGCGATGCAACGCAGTGCATCGTAATTTTTTAAAAGAATTAAATATATTAAATAGCGCATTAGCGACGCAATAAACAAGAAAATTAGAAAATTTATTTTTTAATTCAGTGACGCATAAATTGCGTCGCAAATAATTTAAATGAAATTAAATTTTTTAAAGTATAAATTAAATTAAATTTTAGAAAATTAGAGAAATTAAATTAAATTAAATTTTTAGAAAATTAGAGAAATTAAATTAAATTTAAATGAAATTAATTTTTTTAAAGTATAAAGTCCGGGATCGGTCGTGGCCGATCGGGATCAGGGCTTGGATCGATCGCAACCGTCGGATCGTTGATCACCGATCGGACCGATCGCAACGGTCCAGGATCGGTCGTGGCCGATCGAGATCAGGGCTTGGATCGATCATAACTATCGGATCTTTGCCAATTGGACCGATCGCAATGGTACGGGATCGGTCGTGGCCGATCAGGATCAGGGATTGGATCGATCGCAACTGTCGGATTATCGCCAATCAGACCGATCGCAACGGTTCGGGATCGGTCATGGCCGACGGGGATCAGGGCTTGGATCGATTGCAACATCGGATCGTCGCCGATCGGACCGATCGCAACGGTCCGGGATCGATCGAGGCCGATCGGGATCAGGGCTTAGATCGATCACAATCGTCGGATCTTTGCCAATCGGATCGATCGCAACGGTCCGGGATCGGTCGTGGCCGATCGGGATCAGGGCTTGGATCGATCACAACCGTCGGATCATCGTCGATCTTGGACTGATCGCCATGGTCCGGGATCGGTCGTGGCCGATCGGGATCAGGGCTTGGATCGATCGCAACCGTCGGATCGTCGCCGATCTTGGACCGATCGCCACGATCCAGGTCCGGGATCGGTCGTGGCTGATCGGGATCAGGGCTTGGATCGATCGCAACCGTCGGATCGTCGCCGATCGGACAGATCGCAACGGTCCGGGATCGGT